>MKEJ01021115.1:0-13500 GCA_001753735.1 Embelia ribes | reverse complement strand
TTGTGTAGAGTTATTCATTTTGGTGTGAATAGATTTATTGTGAATGTTCATTTTTATAATGGCCTAATCCAAAATTTAAATAATTTTTTGGCAAAATTTTAGGCTCCAAGTTGAAATTTTAATAAAAAAAAAATTGCCTTTTACTTTTAACAATTTAAAATTGCCTCCAAATTGAAAATGTTCCTAACATTTACAATATCTAACATCCTTTTTCACCCACTATGTACAAGGACAACACACATGGCAAGTACAAAAAAATTTTCACATGCCCCATGCAAAACCACTACTTTAATTGCTCCAACTAAAAATAATACAACTATTGTGCTATTTTGGAAAAATGTAGTAGTAGTATTAATTAGGGGTAGAATGGTAAAGAGACTAATATTTTCTTCGATTTCATCAACATTAATTGTGTTTTCTTAGACTGTGTAAAAAGTTGAAACAGGCTAATTAAAATGGGACGGAGGGAGTAGCACTTAGCACAACCACTTAGCAATTCCAATTTCCAATATTAAGAAACATTATTAACAAAGGGAAATGAGTGCCGCTTTCTTTCCAAGAATTGTGTGTTCCATAAAGCACTTTGCATGATGTATAAAAATAGTTCCTAGATTTCCTAAAATTTAGTTTTCATTGTGGGGCCGGGAGTCTGCCCTAAACATCATGGCCAATCATGTTTGAGTAGAAAGCTATACAAATGACGAAAGTCAATATTCAGCTGAAGATATGAACCAGATTACCTCATTCCTGCGAGAACACTTGAAAATTGGTGAGCCTGGTTTGGCCTGAAAATCACCCTCTTGTCCACCAATAACAAACAATCGGTCCTTTACAGCTACACAAGCCCTAAATGGAAGTCACAGAAGTCCACCACTTAGTTACTTTTATAAACTGAAGAGCATTTAACTCAGTTATTGTCTCCAAAGAATGTCAATTGCAGCAGCATGCGCTGTCACTTGACAGACAAGTTTATACATTCAACTATCAGGACTTCTTCAATGTGAGAGCATAATTTGTCCAACTTGAAAGTAGTGAACAAACCTGTGAGGCCCACCACGGGGTATAGGTATTTCACTTCGCCACTCCTTTTCCAGAGCTCTTCCATCCTTCACCGCTAGACTCCAATGCTCCGTAGCAGGCGTGTGCCGATTCTCTTTGCTGCCACCCATCACATGCAGTCTACCTTTCCAAAGTTGGGTTGCCGGGGCATACCTAACAAAGTGATTGAGTTCACTTGCTTATTCAAATCAATTTGCAAACAAGTATATACAGCATGGAAGCAGAATACTAATACTACTACTAATTGTTTTGATGAACCAATTAAACTGTTTCAAGTTCTCCTATATGTCCAGAAGCAAAATTTCCCATTAAAAGGTCATTTCAATTAATCATTTTTACTATTCCCCCCTCGCCTATTGAACAAACTATTATCAGTCCATTATGCCTATAAGAAAGGAACGTGTTTTGAAGCTCACCGGGGAACTGGTAAGGGAGGCAAATCTTGCCACCGCTTTGTCTCAGCATCCAAAACGAAATTGCGTGCTGTAGGCCCTCTACATTGTGGGCCATATTGTCCGGTGACCACATAAATGTATCTCCCATCCGTTGCCATTCCCAGATGCGAATGTGCCATTTCTTTTGGCATGTCAAACCTTCCTCCCCATGTATTATCCGTAAAATTGTATATGTCAACATGAGAATGTACCTTGCGCAGATAAGAATAACGATAAACTAATGATAATAAGAAACTGACATTAATTTTACACAGCCCAATGACTAACTAATTCAAGCCGATGACAAAGTATTAGCTCCAATGTACGAAGAACTGAAATCAATTTGACCCAAAAAAACAAACAAACAGGATCTAATAAGGAGACACACATAATCAATGGTTCCATAACCAGCAAACACAAAGAGAAGATTCTTGAACTGTAATGCTGCACCGTCAAGACGTGGCACTGGTGCTGTAGCCATCTTCTCCCATTCCAATTGGGACGCGGGTAAATCAGCAAAAGTTGCTGACAACACCCTCTCGGTTCCATTTCTTTCCTTATCCCCAACCTTTGTACTTCCTGCCTGTGATGTACAAACACAAGTTTTTCACATTAATTCCAATAGCAAGTGAAATATACAGAATACAAACTGCAATAAATCAATCAACTTGTTAAAATTAAACAATTTTTAATGACAAAAAAAGAGAGGATGAATGTTGATGAGTACATTTATGTACACCTCATAATTAAGTGGGCTAAATAACAATAAAACCAAAACAACGAATAAATGGAGAAAAAGGCAAAAGAGAATCTTCCTAGCATATTCTTTAGCTTGCTCTCCAAAACTAAATTCCCATATAAAAACCCATAGAAAGGGGGTATTGGGGAGGGAAAAAAGATGGGTAAACTCTACTCTCTTTTTAGACTATTTCCATACACATTTAACATATCAATTTGATATCCATATTGCATAGTGGGCTGATGTTGAGTGTCGGAGGGCCCACGGCCGGGCAACCGCCAGTTGTGGAGCCTCTAATATAGTGGGTGTTTTGTNNCCAATATTTTTATATAATGATAATAAAAAAAAATCATTGCCTTATCACGGAGTCAGTATCCCCACAACCGTGCTTGGAACATATATTTTTTTTCTCTTTATCTTGCTTTGTACAATTTTTGGTTATAAACTGTCAATCTCATAGAAGTCATGCAAATTTTTTGCCATTTCTTTTCAAGGTTTGAATATCTCAAGGAAAATATTTTTTGTTCAGATATTAATTTATTAAATAATGATCTATACAAATTGAAAATTTTAACATCTACCGAAGCACCTCCAACTAATCATATGCGGTTCTAGAAAGTATGGGCTTTTATTCAAGATCCGATCCAATAATCAGGCTAGGCTTGGAACTATCCGAAGGATGACCCGGGCCATATAATGATAGTTCTATTAAATTAGGAAAATTTATAACCAACAAATACAGAAAGTTTATTATTAGCCTAACCCTAGGATATGTTGTTTATAGTGTTTTCACCATCAAATAAAAATTAATGAGATTAGCACATGATTTTAGAAAAAAAAAATCATTAGATGAACAAAAAAGTTTTTAAATGTCAAGCCAGTTCAACTCGTGTTCGTCTACACTAAAGCTAAAATTCGGCTCGTTTCGATTCGATTTTATCCCCAATTGCACGTAATGATTTGTGGATGATCAAAGGCACGGATACAGTACTTCTCATGAAATTAATTGTAGAAAATTGAGAAATGAATATAATCAGGGTTTTTAAAAATTTCAATAAAAAAAAAAAAACTTTTTTTATGCTACTTTACTGCAACATTAGTGTACGTCACTTTTGTCAAAGAACACACTCATATCTCTGACGTTATCGTATGACTATGACCTCACTTGCAGAGAAAAGGAAAAGCCACGTGGCTTTTCCCTATAGCTTTGCCTTTGAAAATAACCAAACAAGAATAGTCGTGCGAATCCTGCAACTTTTGAAAAGGAGAGGACATTATTTTCTTTTTCTCTTACCAAGAAACATTCTAATATTAATAAGCAATTTTTTTATACTCTCCACCAATAATTTGATTGATTCCTACCTTATCATATCATTACATCTGTTCTAAATAATAAATTCACTTATCTTTTTTTAGCTATTCAAAAATAATTATGTATTTCGATTTTGAAACTATTTAATCATTGCAACATTAATTGATTTATCACTATTGCCCTATTATATTTACAAAGGAAAAAAATCAAACAAATATTAATAGGAATATTTTTGGTCATTTTTATTTTATTCAAAATTTTAAATATTATTTTTGATCATCTGTATAATTATTTGTGCATGGAGGATGTATCATTTTCACTTAAGCAATGTCTCTACTAAGGATTACTTGAAAGTTGATTTGATATTGGTGTGTTGTTTAATAAAATGATAATTTTTATTGTAAAAAGAATAATAAAAAGCATATATATTGGGAAAGAAGAAAATACAATTGAGATTATTTTTATAATTAAAGGGAAAAAAAGGGAGGAATGCGTTTCAATTTTTTTTTACCAAAAATCGTTGGCTATATTTTTTAATGAAAAAAAGGTAGGTTGCCTAAACTGGGATGAGCCATGTATAACTACTAACCCAGTAAGGCAGCATGACCACAACAGACTAGAATACGGAGACACAATGAATATTAATAAGCAATTGAAAAACAAACTAAATATCTAAATTGTTACAAAAAGAAAAATAAAATTGAGTATACTCTCCACAGTTAGAGATCCAACTAATTTGTGTTGGGATGGTGCGTCCCTCGTATGATTACATTTTTTTTCTGTAATTGTAGTTATATCTCTTATATAATGAAACACTTCTTACTTAATTTCCTCCTAACATATCGACACCGACAAACTCGGTTAACAAATTTCTATGCGTTATTATTTCTAGTTGTTTATATTTTCGTATTATCGTGTATTTTCAAAAGAATTTGCACCCCCATGGAACTCTTAAATAGCCCCTGCACTATGCAATAACTAAGAAGTAGACATGTATGAAAGGACTAAGGCAACTGAAAGAGAGAGATGTTCATGTAATATGCGACATATAATTTTCTCATTCAGTAATTTCAAAGCAGTTCAAAACTTTCAGCGATCAAATAATTAGCATATTCATTTACTTTGAAAAGATTTTTCTTCACAATTTGATAGCTAAAATGTTACTAATAACAGTCATTGGAAAGTATATGCAGCAAAACTAAGCCCTGGTTTGGAATACTGTTAATTTTTAAAATATTTTTTAAAATTTATTCTAAAAGTGTGTATAATCTTATTATTTGATAAATAAATTTTGAAACTTATTTTGATAAGTAGTATAGTTTTTGGTATAGTAGTGCTTTTATTGTAAAAAAGACAAGCATATTTGTATGGGAATATAGTAAATACAATTAAGATTATTATTGTAATTAATGAAATAAAAAATAAAACATTTTTTCAAATCACCTCTAAGGATGTTTCCAAAAATACTATTTTAAAAAATATATATTATTAAATTAGATATTTCAGAGTTTTTCAAACACTTTATATTATAAACTCAAACCATCCCTCACTATTTTGGCTCATGGTGAACGTTTTGTAACTCTATGAAAAATGGTATCAATGTGAGACACAATTTCTTGCAACAAAAATAAAATATAACTTTTACAATTATAAAAATAGTCTTAATTTTTTATTCTTAAATTCTATATATGTGGCCTAAAAGTCATATATCACCTATACACTAATTTTTTTTAGCAGGATACCCACTTTCCATCATTGGCTAACAAGTAGACCTTTTAAATTCGATGAAATCTCAAATCAAGCAATAACAATGACAAAATAGTGACGGTCCAATCACTGAGCTCCATTAACAATAAAGCAGCCACTAACAAATCCGTAAAGTGGAACATGAGAACAAATAATACTATTAATGTTGTATCTCTCTATCCAATTGGACTTTTCTTTAATACATATATATAATTATCCACCAATAATTTAATTTTTGGTATTTCAAAGCCGCCGCTTGCCAACCCCTAGCGCTAATTGTGCAGTCTACAAACTTTAATGGTCAAACTTTTCAAGCAATTTGCCCTTTGAGCAATTTGCTCATGCTTTTATTTTGTCAAATCAATATGGAAAATTATACAGCCGAAACTTTCTAAATTACGTGGGCAATTTCTCAAACACGAATAGTGTTAAACAGTTTCAAAATTATTAAACAGAAAGAAGGCAATTGCTTTTACTATTTGATCCTTATAGAAGCTTTTGGGTCTGTAACCATCTGGGGATTGTCAGATTAGTAATTTTCCCATGACATGTAACTATTAACATTGTAGAAACAACGAAAAAGAAATTACTACTTTATTTTTACTTATGCGAATTTCCTATTAGTAAATAAATTTCTCGAAAACCAGTTTGCAGGATGAGTTTCGGAAGCTAACAATTTCCGTATGGGAAGGAAATTATTCAAGTTCTAGAGTTTCCTGGTTAGAAAATGATGTTTCCAAATGGATTGAAACTCCCCCTTTCCCATGTCATTATCAATTCTAGATTTTGGAAATCAATCCAAAGATTCTGTTCAAACATAAGTTCAAAGCCTAGGCCACCAACTCCACATAAAAAAACAAGAGCCATTTTGGCAAATTGAAAGCAACCAAAATAAACCCACATGTTTGACTAAAAATAAAGAGAAATTAAAGATTGGAAGCTAGAAAATTAATATGTACAACTTTTCAAACCTTACATCATATGCTTACTTTCGGTGGCACCAACAGGGCATTGGATCCACACTGGTAAATAAAAGCACTTAAAACGGCAATTTGGACATATTTACAACCCTTTTCGGAATAATAAACTTTATGCTTCGGCCCCTCAACTATTGATCTGATCAGATCACCACCTAAATATTACTAATTTGTCTTATGCTAAAAAACAAACAGTGCAAGAAAGATAACTAAGGGGCCAAAGTGTAATTTATATATTTTTTTCACCTTCCTGTTTTGGGGTTAACATCCAAAAGGAAGCCGATGAGACCATTTTTCCAACCCCTTTTTTTTATATATATATATTTTTCTAGGAGTAAGATTTAGCGAACCCGAAATTAACAAAAGATCGGGATTTGAAGAGGCCCCCGAAAAGGAACCTAGAGGGGGACTCTTGGGCTTGGTTAAGGTCATCCGGGGTACCCTTAACTTGTAATATTGTTTGCCCAATTGCTTGCCTAATATAATCAATAACTTTAGTATTGACAGGGTACCCTGATGAGTCCTCGACGTAGAAAGTGTTCACAGCTTTGCCACCTCGTGTTGCCACTTCCGCTCTAGTTACAGTGAGACTGTTTTCGCGAAATATCCGTGTCACATCAGATAACAGCCCGACCCTGTCTGTAGTACATAGTTCTAGCTTCAACCCCTGAATTTTATCAAAGAGTGAAGGAGACAAATTAATGACAGAAAATTTGCAAACAAAGTAGATGCAACTGAGGATGACCGTACATAGGCAACAATAAAAGAGGAAAATGTTGCTTGGCACAAAACAAGTTCATGAAAACAGCAATCATTTGAAATAGTGATTTTGGAGAACAATATTATTCTGTCAAGTAGCAACAATTAGAACCCTAGCAATTTGGATCCTATATCAGCAATTGACATGAGATGAGGTCGTCGCGTGTAAAATCAGATTAGATTCAATACTGTTTGAAAAATATTTTCTGGTACTGAATATAATTGTACAGAAAACACATGACCCAATTTGACTCCCAAAACAGTTAATAAATAAATATCAGAAAAACAAATCATGTATAAAACCATTACAAAGTTATTTTTGAAGATAGCCTATTTCTGCAAGAATTTCAAAATGACTCGAAAATCTTAAAAAATATGTTCAAAAAAATGGTGCGAAAACTTCAATTCTTGTGCTTCCAAAAGGGGCACGTTACCTCGGATACTCTTCTTTCGATTGCTGCTTCAAGACACTGAATCAGCCTCTCTCTCTCAGCATCTGATTTCACTGGAGAGCCATCAATATGCCTGATACAATATTCCTGCAAATCAAAATAAAATTTAGTATCCAAATATACTTACACATGGTAAAACCGCAATTACAACACAAGAATTTCCCATACCTGATAAGCCTTGGGGCCCTCAGCGTTGACATTGCCATGGAAAACAACGTATTGCATATCCGTCAAAGTGCATATTGTATCGAACAGAAGCTTAGGCCTATCCTTGCACCAAATCGTAACCACCGAGTAATCCCTATCCTGCCAGTTCACCACGTTGACATCCGGCCTTTGTTTCTCACTCCCCAACCTCTCGTCATCCTCCGGCCTCTCATAATCCCTATCTGCAAACATCATCTGATGCAGCCTTCTCTCTGTATGCATACCCTCGTGAGAGACCAAAGTCTTTGCCTCTCTCGATCTGTTACCCCCTTTTAGAACATTGCACAGTAGCCGTCTGATCACGGATAGTCTATCTGGGTTGGTGATGGGGGACCCCGTTGACTCATCTGTGACCTGCATAACTGCTGCGGCTCTGGTGTTGTGAGTCCACACCTCGGCGTTGACCACGTTGCACTTGAGGTGGGTGAGAACGGCACTCACTTCGGAGAGTAAGCCAGGTCTATCAGTGCCGATTAGTTCGATGGAAGTGTACTCCAATGCAGGTTTGAGACCTACGGATCTCCTCACTGGGGATTTGAAGCACGCGTCGGGGCCTAGTGACTAAAAAACCAAAAACAATTTGGTCATTTTTCAAAAATACAGATAGATACTCTTAGGATGGGCCTCCAGCAAAGTACAACTGAGAGAAAGAATGAAAAAACTGAGGGCCTGTTTTGTTGAGTTTTCGTTCTGAATTTAGTAAGAAAAAAAAGGCATTTGAATATTGGTTTCGAATCAATGCTGTAATTAAAAAAAACAAAAATGGTTTTCCTGTAGGTTCTCATATGAACTTTTTTGTTAGGTTCTGTGAGGTTAAGAATTTGATACATAAGGTCAGCTAAAACTGAATTAATTTTCTAAAACATTGTTTTCAGGAATTCAATTTTCTGCAAGATTGAAAATTATTATATCAAAAAGTCCAAAAAAGGAAAATAGAAAAACTGGTTGTTCCAAAGTCAAAATAGGAGCAAAACTTTTGCTTGTGCTGTTTATTTGAAGATGCTCCGCTTTTGATCCAAAATGTGCCAAAAGAAAAGCTTAAGATTAAATATCCACATATGCGTCGTATCATGAGCAAAAACTGAGCCTGGTTAAGAATTTTTCAAGAAAAATAGCACATCAATAAGCAAAGCAAGAAAAATAAGCGAAATCGAGTGTCAATGTGTTATCAAACAAAACAAACCTTTCCAATGTAATCCAAAACCCCTTCATCCGTAATCTTTTTCCCGTTTTGATCCGTGACATTGAAGACTGAGAATTAAAAAAAAAAAAAACTCATAAGATTTTACAAGAAATGTTAAGGAAAATATGAATAAATAATAAGAAAAGATATATTACCATCCATAAACCAGCCCCCATCAGAAGATATATAAGCTTTAGTTATGATGAGGTTAAGATCTGTAAGCACTTGAACAACTTCCAAGAGAATACCATGTTCATTAGCGCTATCCACCTAAATCAAGTAATTAATTTAACAATCACAAAATTTAAAAAGAAAAAGTGAAGAATAATTACATAAATATATAGAAAGTTATGCACATAAACCCAAGTGGTTATATCTTGAGCATTATATTTTCCGAAAATAGGACCAATGCACAAATTTTACGAGTATGTATTTGTATCTGTAGGTGATTGTTGTTAACCGAATCATTGAAAAATTGAAATAGGACTAATGCATAAAATGATGAGAGATATATACCCGTATAACAGTAGCATTTTTGCAGTTCTCATTATCAATTACAACTCTGTCAAAACAATGGGAACGCATATTAATATGGAAAAAAATATATGTATCTAAATATCGTAATTGAACTATAAGTAGAAATGATTACCTTGGTGGGTTCATTCTTCTAATAAACTTCTCATATTCATCATTTATGTCATGCGAATAGCTCATGTTGCACTCTGAGAAAATAAGCGATAAAAACTAAGATAAATAACCAAAAAAAAAATAATTTAAACTGATTGAAACTTGTAGCTTTTGGCAATTGTTAAGATATTGCGAATTTAAAAGTGAATATTTAAGGGAAATAAATATATAAAAGAAGCCTTAAAATCAGCACAGAAGATGTTTGTGAATATGTTTCTGTAGAGATGGGATGGTAGGGCTGCGTTTTCAGGATCCAGGCTATCAGCCACTAGAGATAGTCGAGAGACACACAGAGGGAGAGAGAGAGAGAGAGAGAGAGAGCATCACTGCTAACAGAAATTTTGACCTAAGTTCCAAAAAAACAGAGCCACTACAATAATAAAATTAAAATTAACCTATAAACAACGAATTAGGGGAGAATTAACCTCATGCCCAAGAACAAATATCTTACATTTTAACAATCTAACAGAGCAAAACGAGATTTTGAGCCCCTCATATTACTAGTTTTAAAAAAAACCCAAAAAAAAAAGTAACAATTATATCACAAATTCACATGAGAAAAAGAGAGATTTGGGGCATACCCAATATAGCTAAAGCGAATTCGTAATCTGGGTCAAGCAGAGATTATCGAATTTCTCAACGCAGAGTGTTATGTTATAACGGAGAAGATCTAATAATAGGAATTGTATTATATACATACGTGTGTATTTTATACAAGGAAATGGCCTCTCCTCATACTCTGTATATAATTTATATATTGGCTAACCTCCCTGTTTTATATATAGACTATCTCTCACCCCCTTCATTTTCTAGTTTGGGTTTTTGTTTGGAAATCAGATTTGGACACATAATAAAGAGAAAAGTGCCTAGAAGGAGAGAGAGAGAGAGAGAGAGAGAGGCGTGTGGTAAGTTGAGCACCGTGGCGCAGGTTAGCAATGGCCGTTGAGGATAGGGGGTGGGATGGGATGGGGTCCGCTAACGTGCGCTGACGGTGAAATCAGTTTGCCAGTGGGGTAAACGTGCGCTGTGACAGTGAAATCATTTTTATTTCGGGTTAAATCAAGGAGTAGCCACGTGTCGGCGAGGTAAAGGTGATTTATTCCGAGGTTTGTGGAGAGAGAGAGAGAGAAGGGACGGGACGGGACGGGACGGGGGGAGAGACAGAGAGAGATTAGGGAATTGTATTGTTTTGTGAATCATATAGTTTTGTTACCAATTAAAATGGCTTATATAAAATGTCAAACACGGCTGGTAAGAAATGGTATAAGAATTTTTGAACACATGATTCATTCCATATGTATATTTACTAATATAAATTCCTTCGAACACATGGTTCATTCCATATGTATATTTAGTAACAGAATATAGTTGTGACTGACTTTAATACTTTATGGATCTTTTACATAATACATAGAATTTTTGAAATATATTACATTCAACGCACATATATCACTAATACAAGCATATATATGTTTCTCAAAAACCTATATTTTCCCAAAAAAAAATAGAAAATTCTTAGAAATTACGATTATTTCTATTAGGCAAAATGAAAATCTCATTACATTATATAGTTGTAAATGACTTTAATACTTACCGTATCATTTACTCGGTACATGGTATTTTGAAATATTACATCCACTTATAACTATGCATAAATCATGAATTACTAGCTTTTTGAAGGATATATATCTGATTGTGAATCGAATACACACTCCTATTTGATAAATATTTCATTTCAGATAGATCGGACGTTATATCTCGAGCCTAGATTTTCTCCATAATTCCCTTTTCCTTCGGCTAGTATATCTTCTCCGATTGTACTAATTATATATTCTTCTCATATCTTCCAAGGGTCCTTTTTGCAGCTTCCCTACAATACCTAAAAGTGTGGATAAGGGGTTATCCGCAAACTCTCCGATACTTAAGTTAGTGAGGGTTTGGATAAGATAACAGTGATAATTAGAGTAATAAATGAATTAATTAAGTATTAAATGTAGAGAGATGATATATTTTTTCACTTGTCTTTTCAGCTGATATATGACAACTTTTATAATACACAGTACCTGCACAGCTGTTAAATAATATTTATCTCATTGGTCCATGACTTTCTTGTTAATCAAAATGTATAGTGAGCAGTTTGATTTAACTACAATATCAGTCCCTGTAAATTATTGTAAATATTCAAATACATGTATATCATATTCATTGAATTGTTAGTATGGGAAAAGCTAAGCGAGACAAGTATTCGTTTTCCGGGGGCTGGCATTGTGTTGGTGTTTTTGATCATCCAAGGGGATGTGCATTCAATGGACATGCCATCCTTTTTTATATGCTGCACTGTTGACAAATTACAGAAATGTCAATCCAAATAAGGATTTCTATACTTTTTCCCCTCCACTGCTAGAATCTTATTTCTATATTATTTAATTATTAAATTTTTATTATCTCCCAGCATATTTAATTTTTTTTTGGAAATTGTCCAAGCATATTTAAAACAAACAATAGATAGTTAAGTTCTCTCCTCACTCATGAGATAAGAAGTTGGTCATATTGCACTACATTGCAAGCTAAAATGCTTATAATGTTGTGTCCTATATCAAGAACAAGCTATGCAAGTGCTCTAAAATTATATTTATATATTCGCACTCTCTCTCATTAGTGATTTTGGTATGGATATTCCAACATAAAAGTTCTGATTAAAATAGGGATCACTACAAAAAATACATCAGATAGAAACCTAAAAATATCGGGCACTAATAAACGAAGGATTATCAATCATCAAGATTGAATGACTTGGTCAGAGACGACATGTTTGTGACTTTTTGTTGTGTTTCCCTCCTACGTGTAAGATGACGTTCTCGAGTAGTCGAGGGGGCTCAAATACGTGTTAAAAGACCTCGGGTTTATTTGGTATTAAATAAAATGTTATTACCAATTTTGTAATTTCCAGAAAGTTAATTATGCAACTCTTCTATGCGTTGTTTCTTGTGAAGAAAAATTGTCTGCGTCACTGCCAAAAAAGAAAAAAATAAGAGGTGAGAGAGAGATATTTGGGTGCTCTACAGTACAAAATTTGAGTACTCAAATTTCATTATTATCAATAAGGATTTGTGATAAATTAAGGGGTAAATCAAGAAAAGGATCCAACCTTGATTATTAATCAATATCTAGGGTTTGAGGTGATTTTGGGAAAATCTTTATTGGATTTGTGAGGTGATTTTAGCACAAAGGCACCACAATGCCAAATCTGTACAATTTGAATGTATATATATATAAACTAGTTATGCTATTTATTTATCCAAAATCATTTTCCTACATGAAAACAATACTACATGCCCGAAACCTATAGCATGTCAAACATGTAAATATACTAACAAAAAATCCAAAATATATTGAGGTCTTGAATCTGCCCATACATTGTAGGCATCCCGAAAACGTATAAATACCTCTTCAGCAAATTCTCGATACTCGCCTATTGGTACCCGAACGCCACTTCTCGCGCATCCGAATTTGCCGAGCTACGCCACTCGAATGACTGTAATCTTATACACGAAAATGGTCCATACAACATAAAGAATACATTTCCTAATTTTATTCGCCAAATACGAATGTTACGGAAATCGAGGAATCGTCCCGAAGAAAACGAAACGACAAAAATTATATCACTGCATAGCTATCACGATGATGAGTAAGAAATATATATATCTCGAAGTCAAATAACAAGTGAAATGGGATGAAATCGTCCGAAAACTCTAGAAGCTTCAACCCCTGAAACGATCAATCAAATGACTTCGGATCATAATGAACCTATAAATAAAAATGGTCCACACATGACGAAGAAGAATAAAATCCAATTTATTTCGATATACCTGAAAAGCATAGAAATTGAGGCATAAAAAATGAACAAACGAGAAAGGGAAACTTATTTCAAAATATTCTCCTCAT
>MKEJ01021110.1:0-17218 GCA_001753735.1 Embelia ribes | reverse complement strand
TTTTTTTTTTTTGCATATATATATAGATTAGTTGCTTTCACTTCATTTTGCATATCTTTCCTTGCCTAATTGTTGTACGAAACAATCTTACTTTGCCCCTTTATTAATTTTGCTTTGTAGAAAAGTGATGCCTTCAACTTTGTGATCATTACATTTGGAATATGAAGATGCCTTTTAAAAACGATCAAACGGCTACACTGCGCCCAACTAATTGAAACATTTAAGGCGGAAAATAGAGGTAGTTGCATATTTTTATACCCTTATTGCCTTATTTATTATTGTGGTTTGATTTGATGTACAATTATAAAAAAATTTAAATCATTATTGATTTGGTTTTATCACTAAAAATTGGAACGGATAATAATGACGATTTATTTTTTTTTTTGTAACGATTTCATTTATTAACATGAAATTATTCAAAATTTTTTACCCCTTTCAAGCGTGTTTTTCAATTCATGTAATTTGAGCAATAAAAAAAATGAGATTTTGTGGTAAAGTGGTCTTCAATTTTAATGGTGCTTATGAAGTTTGCAATGGATCGAAACTCAATGATTGTAAGACCAAATATAATTTTGTTAAGTCCCATTTTGATGCCAATTGTTGAGCCAATAAGATAAACCAATATAAGGGTAATTACTTTTCTTTAAAAATTTATTGAGTTAAAAATTATTCTTCTCTTTTTGTAAATGTGTTAGTGAAAATACGATGAATGAGATAAATATGTGAGTAATAAAAAAGTATTGAAAATGAAACTAGAGATATGATACTACGATCTATAGTGGTTCGGTAATAATTTTACCTGTTGTGAATCGACAAAGCCCCTAAATCCACTTCTTCAATGTATTCCTCTTTATTTCCTTTTAGTACGGTGAATAATCCTTACGCCCTAAAGAACCAATTAAAGTTTTGGATCCTAACTTAGACCATTTCCAATTAGTTTATCAGTACTACTTGAAAAGTTACAACTTGAGCTACCTGAGTTCCAAATTTGAGTTTGCGCTTACAATACCGAACTCACTCAAACTTAAAAGTTTATAAACCACTCTAAAGATTTATAATAAAGATAAAATAAAAATCTCTCACTCAAAACCATGATGCAAAATGAGTATCAAATGTTTATACAAAGGAAAGTGAATAAAAATGGAACTTGAGAAATTAGCTTTTGGCTTTGGCTTTGGCTTTGGCTTTGGCTTTGGCTTGGTGGCATTTGAAATTGTAGAATATAATCTGAATGGAGTATAGGAGTAGTACATATCATATAGGGAGGGGACATGACCATGTCTAGGGCTGCACAATATCCCTACGTCACGCCTTTGTGAGCTATTCTTTTGAAATATATGATGTCTACTACATATCGTCGACTGATAGGCTATATATGTCGATTAATTCTAAATCAGTTAGTTGATACACTATATATGTCGATTATGTTTCACTCTAGTCCATTATGTTTCTTTGATGGTCCAAATATGTCGATTGATAACCCATCTATATTGACTATTATGATATTAGTGAATTGATATCATATATATGTCAACTGATATGTCACTTGTGATTTTGTATTGTGAAAAATAGTATAGTATTTTGTTAAACTATTTATCAATCGGTTGATATGATATCTTTGTCGACTGATGTGTCCCAACTTCAACTTTAACAGGATTTTGATATTCCACATTCCGCATTCCCCTTAGCAACTTTCAAATAAATATGCCGCCTAATATAAATATATGCGACATATTACACTATTTTCAGCCAAGATAAATCGTTTCCATGTATCGAACACTGTATGAGTTTTAGCTAACTCTGTGACCTTCATAAACACTTGTTTAAACATTAATCCGACCATAGAACTCGATTTTGTTTTTTTTTCACATTAAATTTGCTATCATCAAAAATCAATATTTTTTTTTTTATTTTTGAACCTTAGGGCAACAATTTAATTTACTAATATGAAAATATTCAATTTTTATGATGTCATAAATTAGAAATATGCTTAATTATTTGTGTACAAAGGGAATAATTCTTTTGTACATCTATAGTGGAATTAGAAATAAAAAATGAAAGGCATTGAATGTGAAAGCCTGCAGTAATTAGAATAGTATGCTAAAAAATTATTATAGTGAGTGCGAAAGTTATATGTAAATATTTTTGTATTCTAAATTATATAATGTTAAGTATTCCTTCCATTGATAAATAATAGGACCACTATGATTTTTAGATTTTCAAAAATTAATGCACATTTTTCTTTTGAGATGTGCAACCAAAATAAATTTCATTCTGTTAAATACAGGACAAAAAAAAATAAAAAATGTAGGGGCGGGTTGGTAAAGCTCTCTCAATTTATATTCAGTTAGGCATTTTAATACGCACTATATGGTATTTTGATATTGATGCATTAGTATGGTGTATGTTACAGTACTAAATAATTATTTGGGCTCCTAAATGTATAATTCTAGAGAGAAGAAGAGCTAGAGAGAGAGTGAGAGGCCTGAAGTAGGGTATCCTATGTCGGATAAGACAACACCGAAAACGGCTTCCTTCTTCACGTTGGTCCACTACCGGAATACATTGCTGTTACTATGTTAGTGTTTGTGCTTTTCCGACTTTGCCCCTCGTATTTATTCCCAATAATTTTTGGGGAATATTTTTTTTCATTGCCCGTGTAAATATTGGTAAACAAATGGATATTTAAGTCCATCATTCTAACAAACTAATAATCCTATGTAAAATTTGAACTGAAAAGTGAACATATATAGATCCCGTCCAAAAAAAGAAGAAATATTGTCTTAAAAATATTTTCATAATATGATCACATATATTTGGGAGGCTATTGGATTGAATTTAATACTTTGCATTATTTCTCACAAATTAAGTGGTAAATATCAATTTAACGATAAGAAATGAAGCATAAACAAGGAAAAGTTCTCTTTAGTCTTATTATAATTTTTTTTATTGTGTTAATACAAAAATAAATCATGATCATATATTCATAGTATGATTAATATGAATTATTAATTAAATTGATTAGAAAATTAGAAAAGTTGTATTTATTTTCCACCATAATTTTCTTGAGTGATTTGTTGTTAGTAACATAAATGGCTTGTCTCGCTATCACCTTCTCTTGAACCTTTTGTTTTTTGTAATTTAACTTTAATACATTGAAGGTGTAAAAATTTTCATACAAAAATAGATTTAGATGAAAGACAAATATGCATTTGCGTGATTTCAAACATACAAAAATAAACACGTATCTTTTATCCAATACCAATATATGAAACCTATACACTGACTGATGGTAGATCGAAATTAATTTTTAAAAAACATTAAGCACATGTCCCTTAGGATGATTGTAAAACGAGGACAATTGCGTCATTTACAGCATAGCCCGCTAACGGCCGTCTACACCTCGTCAAAGCAGTCAAAACCGTAGCCCAAATACTGGAAGCTAAAGCACATAATCCAGTGGCATGATCTAAGAAAAAATAAATATAAATAAAAAAAAAAGAAAAAGAAAAAGAACTCCCTCTCTCTCTCTCTCTCTCCCTCTCTGTGTCTCTCCAAAAACCAAATCTCCAATGCCATGATCTCACTGAGACTCGGCACTGAGTCAAAAAACCGACTGAGTTTTCTTAACTCGGTAACTCACTGAGAAGCGAGTTTGAGAAGATGGAAGCAATGCAGAGCTGTGGGGAGAGCAGCGAGGAGGAGCTCTCTGTGCTGCCACGTCACACCAAGGTCGTCGTGACGGGTAACAACCGGACCAAGTCGGTTCTCGTTGGGCTCCGAGGCGTCGTCAAGAAAGCCGTTGGCCTCGGCGGGTGGCATTGGCTGGTAATTTCTTTTGCTTTCAGGGGTTTTTGTTTTTCAGTTTGGGGTTGTTTTTATTGTATTTATCGACTTAATGATTTTGATTCTAGGTTTTTGTTTTGATTCAATTGTGGGATATAAATGTGCTTTGTTTCAATTCAATTTCAGGGAGATTTATTTTCGACATTTAGTTTTGTTTTTTAAAGGGTTTGGTTTCCATTCAATTTGCATTTTTCTTTTATTAAAGGGTTAGAATGTTATTTAATTTTCATTTTTCTGAATTTGGGTTTTTGTGTGTGCTATTTATTGACATAATGATTTTGGTTTTAGGATTTTGTTTCAATTTCATTGGGGGCTATAATGTACTTTGTTTGAATTTAACAATCTTGATCTTTAGGGTCTTGTTTCAATTTGACCCTGGTTTTATTTGATTGGGGTCCAAATGTATTCACTTAAACTTCCGCTAATTTATTTGTAATCTAAAATATACCCTGTAGGCTGTAGCTTTTATTTATTTTCTCAGTTTGGATTGTGTTGATGACTTTTATTCGCTTAATTTTGGATTCAAAATTTGTGTCAAATTTAATTGAAGTTTAAAACATCGTTTAGTTTCAATTTTTCAAGTGTTGATTTGCTAATTACTTATCTTACCTTTACAGTTGCTCAATTGAATTCTTAATTTTTATCTTAATCTACTGGTTAAAGGGCAAATTTTGTGTTATTGAATGATGTTAGCGTAAGTATTTTAGTTTGGCATGAATTTTTGATACTTTTCGGCTTCATAGTATTAATTTTGATAATCTAGTAATGTATTCTTGTTGTGCGCTTGAAATTTACAATTGAGTCGGGGCTTAATTTTATTTTTTCAGTGGGCTGACTGTAAATTGTAGTTTCAATCGGAATTTCGTGCTATATATGGCTGCATGATTTTTGTTGTCATTCCAGTTTAAGATCATTACACTAAACGCATTTTCCACTTTTTCCAAAACTATTCATATTTATGTTTTATATGTTTTCTTTCTAATAATTGGCAATCTAAGTTTTTAAAGTTAATTTCATATCCATTGGTTGATTTGCATTTTTGATACTCATGATTATGACTTCCACTTTTCTCTGTCTCTTCCCCCTTTTTTTGCTTTTCTCTGGACCCTTTTGCTGTATTTAGGTGTAATATTTAGTTATGGAATAGAAAAGATTCAGCAATTTTTAGCTTTAGTTTATTTTGTTGCTTTTATTTATGTTTACTAAAACAAATTTACCAAGTAGAATTGAAGTACTTATATATGTCAATAACACAAAACATGTATAATCTAGGTCCTTACAAATGGCATAGAGGTAAAGCTACAAAGGAATGCACTTAGTGTGATTGAAGCTCCAACTGGTAATGAGGAAGATGATGACCTGGATTTCGAAAATGTGCCATGGACCAGTTTGGATTTCGGTAAGTTTCCAAATGTAGCGCGTGTGCCACATGGACTGCTGTGATGCAATACTCGTGTCATTCGTGACTGGCTTTCTTCCCCAGATGAATTGTTCGTATTTTATCCACATTTCTAGAGACTAGTTTGATCAGACCCTTGATTAATATTGTTAAAATTTGAACTTGTATCATCTTTGATACAGGCAGATAGAGGATTATGGGGCCTAAGAAAAATTTTCTTCAAGAGGGCTTGCCTTTATTGAAAAAAGTCAATTATCTCATTAGGCTGAACGTAAATATTTGGAACAAAGGCTTTTTGATGCTTTATTAATCAAATTTTAAAATAAAACAAACTAATGATAATTTATTTAAAACACAACTATTTTTTACTTTCGAAGGGTCCACAAAACTTTGGTAACAAGTGGGAGAAAAAAAGGAGCAACCACCGATTATAAATTAATTAGCAAGGTAACAAAAGTTCAATTCTATAATAGGTTTTGAACGTGCCAAAAGAACAATTATTTTTCACTAGTATCTAATTGATATATATTACAAATTTTCTATTCAGCTAGAAAAAGTTCATTTACTTTGAGTTTCCCCAAATTCGGGGGCCTATATCCATGATTTCAAACATGAATAACAAATATCATAAAAGTGTATTACATCTTAGGATTTAGCCGGTTTTACATAGACACAGGGATGTTACTATTCATAGTGAGAAGTATCTTACTGCTTCTCATCTCATCACCATTGGATGAGGTGTTGAATATCTCCTACTCTCCCAACGGTGATGAAGTGAGAAACATCGTGCTTTTACTCACTATGAGTGGGAGCAGCCTTGGTCCAATTATCATGTGGAAAAACATATTTTTCTTATCCTTATCTTTTACTTTTAAGGTTCTTAATGTCCTAATGTTACTGTACAATTTTTATCGACCTGAAAGTTGTTGACGTTGTTACATAGGATCCGTATTCCTTTTTCAGCTTTTCCAATTGCTAGAAGCTAAGTGTAATGCACACTCCTTTATTCTTATTTTTCTTTTTGGTCCCACCACTACGTATAATTCCGCTTTGTTACCCCTTCAGCATCCGATGATGTACAAAAGTCCCACAGATCAAGGCATCGCACGCATAAATCATGCGTGTCGTCCCACAAGACTATGAGCCGGTCCCTCTCTTGTTATTCGCAATCGAAGACTCCTCTGGGGTCCACGGTAAAAGAACTATTTTTCTTTTCTACTTTGCCTTGTAACCGTAGTGTTTTTTTCGAATTATGTTTCTGATTGTGTTTTTGAAATATTTTAGACAAAATTTGTATGCAGAAGGTTGACCTTGGTAAGTTGGAGACGACTGCTTTATGGAGATATTGGCGACACTTTAACCTCGTGAGTTCAATACCCTTCATATCTTCGCCCCACCCTTCTACGCACCTAAACACCAACACTATGTGAAGAAAAAATAAATAACAAATTGCAAAATCGGTTTTTACCCTTAATTCATCCTTGATACCTCAAGCTTCTACTCTAGATCATTTACAAATCATTTCATCGAGAGTCATTGGAAAAATAGCAGCTGAGGTTTTACCCTAGGGACTTGATTGTTACAATTGAAAAGTCAGAGACCAGCATGGAGTGAGGCTAAACATTAGGAGCAAGTTATGCAATTTACCCAAAAAAAGTCCAAGAAAAAAATAAATAAGCCGCACTTTCATACAACATATCATGTATTTGAAAATATTGTAATTTTTTCTAGGTGGATGCCTTTCCGAATCCATCAAAAGAGCAACTCGTTGATGTTGTCCAGAGGCATTTTATGTCGCAGGTAGCTGCTTGCTCTTTTTTCGCTTTGTCGCTTAAGCGCTACTAAATAAGGGGTGCTATGTTATAACATCGTTTTTTAAAAGTTCTAATACATAATGATCTGAAGTTTCACGAAATCAGTGAAAATGTAACTTGAAAAATTACAGCGGTTCTTTTTTAAAAAACCAATTTGCATGCGTATGAAATTTCTTGTAATTACCAATTATTTCTTCTTGGGTCGATATATTACATTTAAGTTCAAAGTAATAATCAATTATTCTTTTTCATACCTTTTCTTTTCCCTCGCTGAAGCAATTGGACGAGCTGCAAGTCATTGCTGGCTTTGTGAAAGCAGCAAAGAGACTCAAGACTGTCTGTAAATAACCTTTCAACCGATCGAATTGGTTATTAACGCTAACATAAGTAGGACCTGATTACTCCCCTTCGTGTCCGCCGCTGTATGTACATAGTTGTATTATATGTATCCAATCTGGCTTGTTCGTTCTCCCTTATTGTTGCGTTTAGTGAGCTATATTGTGCTTAAGTTTTTTATAGGTGCTTAATCTTATTAGGCTTTGCCGTTGTAACTTGTAACTAATGTAAATACAAAGTAAACGGGTGACGAAATCATGACTATCTAAGCTTGGTTAATTGTATTTCTCTGCAATGAAGTTCGCAAGTGTAAGAATATATTTTTGTTTGTTCGAGAACTATTATTTTTCTTACATTTCCCCCTAAACTTAACTTTCACACATTCAAATCGTCCATGAACATTTAAATGATACTCATCTCGTATGATGTTCTTAAATTCTTATTATTTGGGTTTGATCAACACTTTCCAAAAAAGGATTCACATTTGGCAAACAACTCTTGATAAAAGCACACTAAACTTTGAAAAAAAAAAAAAGAAGGAATTAAGAAGTAATAAATAAAAAAAGAAAGAGAAAAAGGGGTCTAAATTTGAATCTCTATCCTACAGATAGTTGAAAAAGTAGAAGAAGCTCACCAATTTTGGTAAAAAACGAAGTTCGATCTTCTTCAAAGAAGATAATACTTTCACATCTGTCGATAACCTTTTCTCAGTTTTTATTATCACCTCGACCGATTCACAATCTTCAACTATCAACTCTTCCAAGTTAGAAAGATTATATAGCATTGATTCGGAGATGACAAATTTCAGCTTCGGACACGAGCTCACCATAAAAAACCTTAGCTCACGAAAGCTTCCATTCGGTACAGTGTCATTCCAAATGCTCTTCAGGCTCCACAAATGGTGAATACTCAAGTGCTGAAGGAATGGAAATACAATCTCGCGTTCTTTCCCATGCGAAAATCCCTCAATTTTTGTACACTCGCTAATTATAAAGAACCTCAACTTGATGAGATTTTTAAGCCCAAACTCTGTCACGTTCTTGATCTCATAGTGATGATCTAAATGGAATGCTGTTACATTTCTAAGAATTTTCGCTAATACAGTTGGGACTCTGTTGCTGTTCACGTATCTCAAGCAACGTTCATTAGCTTCATACTTTTGGACTATTTCTTCTGGGACTCGGGAAACAATGCGTTTGAAATCCTGTCCCACCACGAATCTGAACTTCCTTAAACGACCCTCTCTCCATGATGGACTTTTTTCCATGAAGAGCTTGAGGTAATTAACTTCTGGAAAATAGAAATCCAGGTAATCTAGCCTACTCAACTGGCTCACATCTCGGGTAATATCTTTTGCAACGGAACTCCATCTTGGATCTCCGGGATGAACAACTATACTCAAAGCAGTTAAATTTATAAGCTTTGAGATGATGAGATTTGAGACCAACACTCTAGGCAGGTCAATAATCTCGTCATACTCATCAACTCCATAGAAGTTCACGCGCAAGAGACTGAGCCTATTCAGCTTGGCAATCTCATCCGGAAGGTTATAAAGGTGAGTTCCTCGAAGGTCAATTACCTCAATAGCTTGGAGATCCTTAATTTCAGGTGGCAGTTCTTCTAGATTATCGCACTCACGTAACAAGAGTACCTTCAATTTAGAACACTTGAACAATGAGCTTGGCAAGGACCTGATTCCCGTTTTAGATAGGTCCAAGAATTCGATTTGAGGCAAACTCTCAAAAAGCGAATCGGGAACTGTTCTCAGGCGCCTGTGATACTTTAGGCATTGAAACTTGAGGTCGTTGCTCTTTGATTTATCGTGTATAAAATCAATCTCATTGTCCGCTGATATAATTTCCTCGCATTGGTCCGGTTCATTCTCAGGTGAAAGATATTTTAGCTTCTGTTTTAAGTATGACAATAGTAGGTCATCAAACAAAGAGACTCCGGTCGATCTTGCTTTGTCTGAACTCACACAGGCTGTATAGCCTGATTCTTCTAGTTGGAAATAGCTTGAAAGAGGTTCTTGGAAGGTAGTAGGAATATTACTTGGATCTAACACGGGAAAAAAATTGACCATACCTCCTTCGACAGTTGTTATAGACAATACATGATCAACCGCCCGGTTAGACTCTACTTGGGTATTACTTATTTCAGAATTGGTTTTCAAATTTTCGTTTGTTGTCTTAGCTTTCTCTGATTTCTGTGTCAAAGATGATTTCATGTTTCTTTCGGGTTCAACTGAAACAGAATAATTAGTTTGCATTTCATTTGAGGGTAAAGCTGCTGGTTCTTTTGAAACTGCCTCCTCAGTTTCTCTGCTTGGTGAACCAGATGACGGAATCCATTCCACTGGTTCACCAGAAACGGAATCGCTTTCCAATTGAAGTGGTTTAAATCTGCACGATTCACTTACATTCTCAGTTTCTTCATTTTTCAAACCAGATGTTGATTCGTCCATTGGAGGTGAAGTAAAAACTCCTTTACTGCAGTCCTTATCCTGTTTCGGGCGGCCTTTGATGCTTTCTTCAGCTTGCGTCCGTCGTGAAGATGATGCCCTACCTTCCAAACCAAATGCAGATTTCAACTGCGAAATCTTAATATGTGCATCCAACGTCTTGTTTTCGTTAAAGCTTTCTTTTAATGTTCGTTTCGTCACCAAATCGTTTTTCTCCAGGGTTAAGTTAGCAAGAGTATTGTATATATGGTCCTGCTGGAAAGGACATCTCTTCAACTGCTCTATAACAATGTTTTGCATGCTAGAGAGATCCTTACCATCGACGACTGACGAATGTTCACCATTTTGGTCTAGTTTGGCCAGCAAATCCTGTCCATGATTCTCAATTTCCTTTGCCTCCACGACCCATTTGAACCATTCCTTTGGTACTACTTTGCCAGTGCCTATTGCCTTACCAATCACTCTTACTTGGCTTTTCTGGTAAGACAAGAGTTTCTCTAAGCGTTTGATATCATTAGATTCTCTTTTCGTCTGCTTGGCACATCCACGTCCCAAATCTGCAGGTAAAAAAAAACCCGAGAAATAGATCAAGCTACATACAAAGATTATAAGATAAAATCTCACTGCCAAACACTTGTAGATTGTGAGCTACAATCTTATTTTTAAGTTGCCATGTAGAGGAGTAATAATAATTGGACAGATTTTACTATAAGGTTATAGACCCAGAAAACTCGGTGATTAGTCTCATATTTTACTTATTTTAAAGATATTTATTGGATAAAATTGTCATTTATATCATGTTTGATGTTAATAAATTAGTTATATTTCATTATTACGCTAATTTATTATATGTTACAGGTATTTGATTATAATGAAGCTAAAAAAATGGATGAATTTTATAAAGCATGGAGTGATCGAGGACTTAAGTGTGATGATTGGAACTCAAGATAACTTACTTGTTCAATAATCAACAAAGGGATTATATTGTAAGAAAAAAGAAAAACCAAAGACCAAATTGAAAATTTCCATAAATTATACAAAGGCATTGCCACGGCACAGTGAAACTTAAGTGTGGATGAAATTTAAGTTTTAGTTCAAAAATTTTAGGTTTTGATATCATGAAAAATAAAATAAAAGAGAAGAGTGAATGATTCTTATTGATTTAGTCTTAAATGCAATGGCTTCTTTGTATAATAGATAAGAAAATAAAAATAAAGATAATAATATCAATAATATTGAAGGATATTATTCAATATTATTCTCCAACAAAATCTTACTTTTGTATGATTCAATATAAAGATGACGAAAGAGATGAGATCGAGTTCAAAAGTTTAGGATTACGTGGTGGACTTGAAGGTTCTAAAAATTATAACACTTGAAACAAGTTGATTAAGAAGGTCGATTGGCAGGTGTAACATATATAAATTAACTGTATGCCAAAATAACAAATGTGTGAAAATTGTGTTGAAACCGATGTAATTAAATAATAAATTTTAAATATAATAACAATAGAATATTAAATAGAAAATAATAAAATTTTTATTTCATTACCATAAACTGAAATACAAATTAATTGTACTAAAAATTTATACAAATTAATTTTTTGTGATTCACAATTAATCACATCATCCTATTTTATAAAAAGGAAGAGAAAATATAATAATGTGACTAATTATAAATAACACAAAACTGGTTTCTATAATTTTTCTCAGGAAAATGCTGGTAAAAAAAGCCTTCAAGAATAACTTCTATTTACCATTTGCGTAACAGTCTATCTTTGTTCACGTTGCATGTGGCCTTATTTGCTTAGGGTTTAAAACTAACGAGAGAATTACTTAAACCATTAACAGGAGATGAGAATTTTATATATGCATGTATATAGGAAATTGTTATATATATCCATCCACAATTTGACTCGTAAGAGAGAGATTAACGATATTTCTATTAATGAATAATCTCTCTTATATGTGTAATTAGTCTCTCTCATACGTGTCAAATGAAGAATGAATGTATGTATAAATTTTCAACATACATGCATTTTTAAAATCATTATTTAAAAAAAAAAGTGAGATTTTATACATACAAGTATGTAGAAATTTTCTACATGCTACCATACAGATGTTGACACGTATAAGATATAGTATTAATACATAGTGAAGAGAAATCAATACAAATTATAATAATCACTCTCTCTCCTACGTGTTAATATCTGTATGGTAGTATATAAGAAATTTCTACATATTTATATGTATAAAATCTGACTCCAAAAAATAAAGCCTATATAATACTTGACACAAAAGTCTAAATAACTTCTATATACCGTTCATGTTAAAGCATTCATAGTAGTCCCAGTCTTTTTTGAAGGGGTTTGTTCCTCATTTAATTTCTAAAATAAAAATTGAAGAAAAAAATCTTCCACATCAGTGTTTCTATTTTCAGATTTTTTTTTTAAATGCTACAATAAATTTGTCTATTAAGAAAATAATCCTTACAATTTCTCTATTAAAAAAATAATTTTTTTCGCACCACAATAAAATAAATATATTAGAAAAATATTTTTTGAGAATTTATGATTTTTTTATATTAATATTTTCAATGTATAGAAATAATTTTTTAGAAAATCTAGTGTAATTCATTTTTATTTTGTATGAGAAATGATTTTTAAAATTTTTTTATTTAGAAATCAAATGAGAAATAGCAATGTGAATGCTCTTATAGTCTTTATTCACGGTTCACATCACTTAATTTTCTTAGGATTTAATAGTAGTCTCATAACAATAGTAACTTTGAATATAAAAAAACTTGATTATATAATGATCGGTACTCCTATTTGAACTAGGTTTTATGAGATGTAAACTATGAAACATCGACCCACTTAAATTATTCAGACTCTAAAAGACGAAATTTATCCACGTTTAATTTGGATATATAAAAAAATGACGCAATAAACATGCATAAGACCATCTAAAAAATCTCCAGATCAGTATCAAAATCCTCCTTTATAAATGTATTTTTTTCTTCACATTTATTACATCAAAATAGTAATATAGGAGAATGTCTTTTAATAATTTTTCGTAGATAAAAAGGGATTGAAATTTAAGTTCAGTACATAACAATCCAAATACCAACGATGCTAGCTTACGAACATTTGGACTGTCGCACTTAATCTTTGAAATTATGAAACTTTGCTCGAAAAGTATAAAAAGATTTCTCCTTTAATCATAAATTTCCATCATTAAAGTTTAAACATATTCTCCCACGCGTTAACTATTTTTATGTTTTTTCTATTTTGTTTTTCCAATTTTTTTAGATCACTGGATCCTAGGTCTCCATCTCTCATCACCTTTCTCTCTCCAAGACTGAGCTTAAGAGGGTCAAAAAAGTTTGGTCTTTCCTGCCTCCGTGGCTTTATCTATAATTATATAATTTGGATATTCAAAAAAAAAAAAAAGGAAAATTAAGTGCAGTAGTATAAGTAAATAATCTAATTTGCATATTAAATCATGTGGCATAACTATGCGTTTATTGAATGAAGGGAAGTTCTTATTTTGGATTATTTTGTTTGCATCATTTAAACAAAAAAAAATTAAAAAAAATTTGCCAGCTAGCAAAAATTATATACATCTAGCTTAAAATTTAGAGTCTTTTTAAATTAAAAAAAAAACTCGCTTAAAATCTAAGCTTACGAACAAGAGTTTTAAGCAAAAGTTAGATAATTAGGTTTTAGTTTAAACGCTGAAATCAATTGTGTATTTTTATTAGAATATCTATCATATTAATCTACATAGAGTTTAAACAAAATGAAGGAAAATTTACTTTTCAAAAATAAAATGAAGTGCTACCGACTTGAATAGTTGGTCCATTAAATTAATTGTGTGACACCAGCACTGATTAAAGCATTGGGACAAAGGGACACCCATGTTTTTCTCATACAATAAGTTTGTTTAATTTATTAGAGCTCTAGTGGGTCATGTTTGGTCCTTTTAATTAAATACTATTATTATGATCTTGGCATGTTGGCTTTTGTTTTAGGAGAAAAAGCAAACATGCTTTCTTAAACTTGTTTCATTCACTTTCAAAGGAATATTTTGAACGACTTTTTCATCTCCCTACTTTCATGCTTTGGTGCCTTATGGAGCAAGCATCTTATTTATATACTATACTTTGGTTGCTTATATTGTGGAAATTAAATTTGTATTTTGTACGTAATGAAATTTGGAAGCAAGTGAGTTGTATTAATGCAGTTGACTGTTCCAATAATCCGTGATGCATATTTTGTTAGCATTGCACGATACAAATTTTAATGTGCTAATTTAAAAAATTTGTATTGCAGAATTTTAGAACAATTAGCTTTTTGATGTATATCTCTTCCCCCCACCCCAAAAAAATAAAATCAGCTCACTAATTTCATTAGTTTTCTTCTCTTACAATCTTGAATGGATCATCATCTTAACATCAACTATAGCTTTGATATATTTAACTTTCAATTTGACGACGTTGATGTCAAAATACGGTAAAATCATCGTGTATTTCCGCAAAGATGAATTGAAGGAAGAAGACCAACATCAAATTTGATGGTTGAATAAAAGGTTAAAAAAGCAAATCATGTTGCTAGCAAAATGGTACACAAAATTAGCTATATTTTGTCTGACGGGCTCCATGTGTTGAGAGCGGGGATGGAACACCTTGAACCGCAAGCATGTTAACATCTTGTCTTAGAATAGATTGAGTCCACCGACGATGGAATTATTTTATACAAATAAGATTGGATGCATGACATAGATGTATAAATTGTGATTTCTAACTTTATATATGGATACACATATACCAATAATAGAAAAAACTAAACTATTTATATTTTATGTCCAAAATCTTTAGCATGAAAAAAGAAGGGGCATAACATGAGATGGGGTTTAAGACAAGTCTCCAATACATACATACATACATATGCATATTGTGATGTATATGCATGGCAAATTTGCCATATTGTTAAACCCCATCTCATGTTATTTGCCATGCATACATAGACTTGTCATACATATCCATGGCAAATAGTGTTAGCTTGTCATCATTTGGAGACAAGTCTCTCCCCACGAACTCGAGTTGCCGCACTTTTTAAATATCAATATGATTTTCGGTTTGTTTAGTTAAACCTTTTAAAATTAATTTTTTTTTTTTTTTTTTTTTTTTTTTTTTTTTTTTTTTTTTTTTTTACTTTAAGTTGGTGTGCACTTAACTGTTTAGGTTTTAAACTGATTTTTAATTTTTTTTAACTTTAAAAACTGGATATATTGTGTATATATGACGCATCTATTTTTTTGGCTGAAAAAAACTAAATTTTCACTTAAAAGCCATTATCCAAGCACTAAGCGAAAATAATAATGCATATGGCCCTTCTTGCTTTCCACAAAGACTACATCTTTTATCAATTTGGCCTCTTTAGACTACTCTTTTTGGCATTTCTAAGTGTAAGAAAAAATATTTCTTAAAAGATATATATTTGGAATGCAGTTGGTTTATCTTCCGCTGATGTATTGACTCGTCATCATGAATGAAAATGTCTTCTGAGATTTTGATGCTATAGAATTTATTGAAAATTGAAGGCTAAAAATGAAAGTATGCGACGTTTGATGAGACCTGGGGTAGCAATTATGTTAACTTACAGCCTTAATTGCGACTATTTATTTAACATAAAATCATTAACTTGTGATACAAGAGTATCCTCAAATTATTTTCGCATACTATAACACAAAATATATAAAGAAGTGCAGAGTAATTTATTTAACAGTACTATTTATTTTAAATGACCAAGTATTGAGTTCATACATAGCGTTGGGGAAAGGGCGCATTAGAGTCAACGGAGACAAGAGGAGTTCCTAAATTACGCGATTCTGATTTTGTCAACGTATTGAAAAATTTTATTATTATCCAAAAAAACAAATCTGAACAATATGTTTCTTTTTATTTGGGCGATTGACCAACGTAATTTTTTTTTTATTGGAAAAATTATTATA
This sequence comes from Embelia ribes, assembly GCA_001753735.1. Taxonomy (NCBI): domain Eukaryota; kingdom Viridiplantae; phylum Streptophyta; class Magnoliopsida; order Ericales; family Primulaceae; genus Embelia; species Embelia ribes. The sequence continues at coordinate 1,348 of MKEJ01021110.1, read as the reverse complement.
TGAGTAAGTCATCCTTAACAAAAATTAGCAAGCATTGGCACTTTATTTTAATTGAATTTTGGGATTTAGCAATAGACATAAACAAAGTTGACCAAGTGTTTCTCAAACTACGTTTCCTTGGCACTTGGATTGCGATCATAAAAACTACTACACAAGTTTGACTTAGCCCATAAAATATGGAGTATATTTTATATTTTTTAATTGGAGTAAATAACAATTTAGTTCACGAGCTTTGTAGGTCGGTTTCTTTGGCAATTTGTATGCATCTATCTTTGGAATTTTCATTCCTAGTTCCAAGACATATTTCTTGAGAAATGTTATGCCCATATGGTCTAAAATAATTTAGAGCACCATTCTAATAAAATTTTCATATAAAACACAAAAAAAAAAAAAAAAATCGAATTTGCAAGTTCAATCTAATAAAGCCTAAATACATAGTATTTTATTTGAAAAATATATTTTATAAGTGGGATGATCGACAAGGATGGATTGCGTTTTTTTATAAGCTGAGAAGTTGGGAAAACCTAAAAAAATTATAATTATTGTCAACCTATATGTTGTTGCACATAAAGTTTCGAAAATTTCATTTTCATGTTAAATTTATTGTAGGAAGGTATTTAGAGACCATCTCATTTCTTATATAGAAAAAAAAATGTAGTGTTATTTGGGGTGTAAATGTCATCACATTCGAAACTGAGGGATCAAAGTGTAAAATTTATTGGTTGGTAAAGCTCCCATTTGGTTTCCATTAATCACGGTAACAAAATGAATTGCGTATTTGTTAAAAAGCTACTTTCAAATGTTATAAAGTAATTACATTTTATTACAATTTTCTTTTTTTTTTTCCAGATAATATTGGCTAGTTAATTTTTGGTAAAATTAACGAGAAGTAGATTTTCAATAAAAGCAAAATATTTATAACTATGAGTTTTTAAGTTTCACAAGCATGAGTAGTAAATTTATAATGGATGTTGACAGGTTGTAAAATTCTTGTATTGTAATTATGTCCCATTGTCACTCAATCGTGAAAAAGACTTGAACACAAACAAAAATGATGTTTTTGTCCCAATACAAGAATACATCTTAACAATTACACTAGAAATCGCCTTAGAAAATCACGTTGCAAAATCAATACCACTTTTGTAACTTTTTAAACTAATTTTAATCAATATTTTATATTATTTTTATTAAAAATATATGGCCAAGATAAACTGTTGTCTTAATACAAGAAAATTTCGGCCTGTATCGAAATCGGCTCAATCGTGAATCATACACTCCAAAGATGAATAAGCTATACTTTTATTTAGATGGCACTTGCTAATCAAATATTTCATCCGTCCAAAAAAAA
>MKEJ01021106.1:0-12924 GCA_001753735.1 Embelia ribes | reverse complement strand
GTCGTGTCCATGACAAGTCCAAAATGAGTCCATCATGTGTTCAAAGTTTAAATAATTAAATAGCATTTTGGACTTGCCACGTGGTGTGTCAGACACTATTTCGAAGTGTGTGCAGCAAGTGTGTGCATCCGACATTGACATGACACCTATTTTGGAGTGTCCGTGCTTCCCTTGGATCAGGATCTGAATAACTTATATATATTTATATATTATTTTTATTTTGCGCTATAGTTTGTATAATCCGAACATCATTTTTCTCTGTTACTTTCCATTTGCCATGATTTTAAGTGAATCACCCATACTTGTTAAAAATTGCTTTTGATGATAATTCAATTGTCACATGATAAAACTGATCATTGCTTCATTGATTTTTATGATGCATTTCCGGTATGATCCCGTGAACTGCTGAACTATCTTTTGCCATGAGGTGTCAGATGGAAATAATATACTAGAGCTTTAATAAACATATTATGATTCTAAGGTTAACTAACACTGTCTTTAGATGCTGTGCGAGGCAAGGAAATGCATTTGACCGGAGTATATGATCTGGTGGCTGTACTGACTCACAAGGGTAGTGGTGCTGATTCAGGGCATTATGTTGCTTGGGTCAAGCAAGAAAATGGTTTGTCTATCTGGAGAACCTTGTCTTATGACTTATGTTGTCATAATGCATATTAGGTTTATTATTTGATTGCTGAACAATGTTATTGGTTGCAGGGAAATGGATTCAGTATGATGATGATAGTCCTATTCCACAACGGGAAGAAGACATTCCAAAACTTTCTGGGGGAGGTAATTGTCCTGAAATATTCTCGTGTTGCTCATAGTACACTGTTGGGCTTGGTACTGTTTTAAGAGTCGAGTAAATCTTCAACAATAATAGTTGTGGGAAATATCGGCTGGCTGATGTAATTGTCTCGTATTATTTCAGGTGATTGGCATATGGCTTACATCTGCATGTACAAGGCCCGAGTTTTGCCCATGTAACCTTTCTTATTTTCTTTAATTTAGTTGAAATATTTAATTGTTTTGAACAACTGGGTTGTGCGTGATCAAGAACTCCAGGTTCGATATGCTATGACGGTTGATATTAGATTATACACGTTTGTTGTATTTCTAAAGTCTTTTAAGCTTNNTCAAATATTGTTGGTAGTACTAGTGCTTGTTATTTCCAAACATCATCATTATGATGGTGATGATGTTTGGTGGGAGAGGCTATGATGTTTCGTGTGCTCTCTCTCATTGTAGCTCTGGTCCACCACTACCCAGCCTTATGAGTATCATATTTTTGAAAACTTTGGTACGCATCTTTGCAATTAGGTGGGATAGACTCCTTCCATTTTAGAGGGAAACTCAAAGCTCTAATATGCTGGGCCACATTGACCATCCTTATTTGACTAGTTCTAGTTATTAAATTTTGGGTTCGTTTGGTTGCAACTTNNNAATTTTTAAACTGAGCTTATTTGCTGTTTTGACATAAATAAACTAGATGTTTTAGCCTGATGCATCAAATTTTTTTTAGATAGAAATGAGTTGGTTTATTTACTTAAAATTGTACAATTGTGTGAGATTAAGTGCCCAAATAGATATGGATGACCTTGATGCAAACTTCATGTGTTTAATCTATGGTTGATCAATTGTGTACAATTGTGTTTAATCTGTTTCCGTTTGCTTTATTGAGCTCTGTGGTTGATCACTTGCCCGTGCGCAAGTGTTGGTACATTTATCCAATAGTGTAGATCAAAGCATGTTGAATAGGATCGTGATCTATATCTTTCTCATTATTTGATCCAAGAGTGGCCTAACCTAATCTAGACCGTTGGTTCAATGATATTCCGATTGGTACGAACTAGTAGATTTCGTTCGCGCGAAAGGGTGTATGCTTCTAGAGGATCATCCTTTGAAATTGCAAGCTCTCACCATGTGTTTTGGGGATTGTTATCACTTTCTTGTCAAATTCTTAGTGGGGCCCTCTATGTTGCAAGTAGCTAAAGTGATCCCCAAACACATGGTTTCTAGTTGAATTTATCTTCAATTTTACATCAGTCTTTGGACTGGTTCTATCATCTTCTATGTTACATCATGGGTTGTGGCCCATGCAAGAGGGAGGGTTATTGATGATCGTATGTGTTCAACTCATAGTGGGGCTTATTTAATTGAAGCATATAAGTTTCAATTTTTTAATTTTTTTTACTTAAAAATTAGATTGGTTCTAATATGAACTTATTTGTTATTTTGAACTAAATAAATTGAAAATTTTTTAAGTTGAATGTATCCAATTTTTTTCTTAATATATCAGAAATAAGCTAGCATATTAGCTTAAATTGCAACCAAACTAGCTAGATTGTTTTCAGTCGAAAGCAATTAATCTCTCTCTAATTTGTTTTCAGTCGAAAGCAATTAATCTCTCTCTAATGGATAAATACTCCAAATACTTATCACCTCATTTGAATATCAATCGGTGTTCAATATTTGAATCAAGTAAAAACTACTTTTCTTTGTTCTTTTGCCCCTTGTAGTCCATTGATTTGTGTATAAAATCTACCTGTCTTTGCTAACCGATTTGTGTTTTAACACATTCACTATACTTTCTCTAAGCCATACCTGAGAGCATGCATAAAATGGCATTGGCTTCATTAAATATTACACAAACACATCAGCTGAAGAAATCTAAATAGTTTGTCGTTTACAAAGCAAAACAGGGACAAGATCAAACAGAGGACCACTGTACTAGCGTTTTGGCTTTACATCAACTGTTAACTCGGAAATATTCGACTCAAATAGAAAATTTCACTCAAAATACCAGCAAGATAGTGCGGCCTAATCCGCCATTTTTGGGGATTTCGTACATAAGTTATTGTTTGATTGCTGGTTATGAGTTTCAATTTTTCAATTTTTTTACTTAAAAATTGGATAACGTTTGGTCACTCAGTCTATAAGCTAAGTTTATTTACTGTTTTGGTCTAAATAAGTTAGATTCATTCAGTTTTTTTTAACTAGAAACAAACTGATTTATTTACTTAAAAACTATAACCAAACAAACACCAAGTCTAACAGTGCTCTCTAACAGACAAAAATATGCATCATCATTTTGAATGAAAATATTGTGTCATCAACTACACATTGGAAGGCCTGATCCTATCCCAGTGGCTCTGCGGAGGATCCTATCGGACCCCAATTGAGAATTTGGCTGCCTTGTGCCCATCATAAACCCCACACTTGTCACCGTTCCCCGAGAATTTCGCGCAAAACCTCTAAGATTTGTTGTCCGGGACTAAGGAAAGATTGGCTAAAACCAAATAAATTCTCTCTTTTGTTTTTCTTTCAATCTTTACTGAAACGTCGACCCTGGAGGATAAACAGCAAGATCAGGCCACCCATTGCCACTCCTCCAATAGCTCGAATCTCCACCATTTTCATCAACATCCAAATATTTCTCCGCATTGCTACTACCCATTATCGGGTTTTGGGCCAAATTCTGTTCCAAACCCAAATTCGAGTCCAAGTTCGGATCTTTCCCAAACCCATTAGAATTCAGCCCCTCTATCAAGCTCCTAAACTGATCATTTGGGGTGAGGAGCATCTGACGGTCCTGATCAACCGACTGATACCCAGCCAACGGCTGTGATTTGGGGACAGTATGATTGGTGGTATTTGACGAGGAACTACGTTTCGAGCTTGAGGTGCCGCGTTTAGTGGTTTTGCGGCTGCCACCGCCGATTGGGATGTTGCGGAGGGAGCCGCCTTTGGTCCAGTAGCGGCGGCAGTTCTTGCAGTAGTGACGCGGCTGAGAGAGATTGTAGTTGTTGTAATAGCAGAATTTAGTGTTATTAGAATTGCATCTAGGGCAATTCAGTTTCTCGTGTTCTGGAAATTGAGGGTTCATTTGTTGGTATAGCGATGGGTCTTGCATATTTTCCCCAAAATTTGGGCAAAATTATTCAAGGGTTTGTGTTTTCTGCTGATTTGGTGAAATGGGTTCGTTTCAGAAAATGGATTTCGCAGAGTTCTGATGTGGGTTTGGTGGATCTTAACAGCTTGAGAAACAGAGTACCCAGAACAGCGCAAGGAGAATTTCTCAGAAAGTAATGTGCACAGAGAGAGAGAGAGAGAGAGATTTCACATGCTTCAATGGTCAAATTACGCGGGGTGTGACAATGAATGACCAGAACAGAACAGAGCATTTCATTTATAGAGAGAGAGTGAGAGAGAGAACTAATTTGGATTGGCTAAGCTGGTGAAATCTGATTTTTTTTAGATTTAAAAAAGAGCAATTATTTTTTTAATTAACCAAAATTATTCTACTCAAGTCGCAATCTTTATTTTTTGTCAGCATTATTAAGCTGGCAGAGTCTGATTTAAATTTAATAAAATATTTCTCTTTTAATTAACAAAATTAATGGTTTCAATTTCCCAATCATTACTTTTGTCTGCACTATTTAGCACGGTAAAGACTCGTCTGTCTATCTTTGTGATTCAAAGGAACAGAAGTCAACGACTCAACTACTTCTATTTTTAATTTCATTAATATTATATTTTTTTTAATTAACGACTTTGAATTTGACACAGAATTTAAATGGAATACTGAATAAAAATATTCCCAAACAACCCATAAAATTGTTGCTTTTGTAACTTGAAATCGTAGTTCATAGCATCCTGAGTATTTTAAATTCAACTCATTTAGTGTTCAATTCGAACTCGAATTCTCAATGAACAATCTCAGGTAAACAAATCACATTTGCTCAGTTCCTATTTAATTAGATATCTTTATTTAATCAAAATACGTTATATATATATATATATATATATATGTATATAACCCCTATGTGATCTCTGAATTTCTAAATTTTGGAACTTAAATATAACATGAATATGCACTTGAAACTCAGAGCAACAGCCTATTTCGAATCATCTTCAACCTTTCGTATAATCCCTTCCTTAAACAGAAATTATTTATACGAAATTAAGTGCTGCGCTAAAAATCCACCGTCTTCTTCTTCTTCTTCTTCTTCTTCGTCGGAAAATAAATTCCGGTTTCTGGGGCAGCCTCATACTAGGTGGAATCTCAATGATGTTGATACCAGTGAGTAAGCTCTTGATTTCTGCATTTTTATAATTTTTAGTGATGTGTTTTAATTTGGAATTTTTGTAGGAGTAATTTATAGATGATGATGATGATATCTCTGTTTCCTAATTAATTGTTTATTCAGATGGAGAAATTGTTTGGTTTGTTTGCATAATTATATGTGTCAAAGATTTTAGTTAAAATAATTGTATCAAAGATTTTAGTTAAAATTAAAAGCAAGAAGCTCTTGGAAGAACTTCTTTTGCTCATGTATGGCTCGTTAAAGATGAGATAATAAAGGACACCAAAAAGGGGTAAAGAATAATATGATGATAGTGACTGTAAAATTTGCCAACTCCCAGAGACACTTTTGATTTTGATTGCAAGGCTCAAAAGCTAGTTTCCCGTTCAAGAAAACATGGTGTTTTTGTATTTGATGCGGTAAATTTCAAAGAGTCACTCTAATGGGGTTCACAGGGCTTGTGTTCTGAATTTTGATGCTGGGGCAATAATTATCTTAAAAGTTATGCCACAACACATGACAAGTGCACATGTCGGTAATTTTTAATATAAATGAAGAACCTTTATTAAGATAAATGAGTCACTTTTCTGTATCTTTTGTCGTTGGAGGCGTGGGGGGTATTCTAAATCAATTTTTGTTCATTCGGGATCTGTTGTGTATGGGTTTGTGTCTCTTGGCACCTTCTTAGTGAACTTCTTGTTACCTATATACGTATACGCATGATTGCTACATATATGTATTTCATTGTTTCTAATTTGGTTTCTGTTAACTATGTTTCTTTGACAGCTGCAGTGCAAGAAACCTTAAGCCAGTGGTTGTCAAAGACGCAGGATATCTTGAATGAAGTGACTTCTCCTCTGGTAAAAAAAGTGCAGGATAGAAAACCTAATTCTGGACATGCGTTAGACACTGAAGATACTGAGGATATCTTCATGGCAGAGCAAACAGTAGATGGAAGAACCCCAAATGGGAACCTATCTATAGCTGCAGCTGTTTCCATTGAGCAATTCAGCAGGTGAAGGCACTGGCTACCAGAATTATTGAGCAATACATTAGCTTCCCTTTTCATTCCAGTTGACTACAATGGGTTCAGGAAATGTCCTTGACAGACCCTCTACTTTTTTAATAGCAAAAAAAAAAAAAGTGTCTGTACGTGTAATTTACTACTCGTAATCTTAACGTCACTAATGGAAGACTTGTATGATTGATTATGCTGCTTTTTGCTTGGATCTTGCTTTTGTTGAGGAGCTCAAATAAACATACTAGGCCACTCTTGTTGATTAGCATGTCAAATTCTGATTATGCAGGATGAACGGGCTGACTGGAGTGAAAATGCAGAAGATATTTAAAGCCCTTGTTCCTGAATCTATTTATAGTGATGCTCGTAATTTGGTGGAGTATTGCTGCTTCAGATTCTTGTCCAGAGATAGTTCTGAAATTCATGCAAGCCTCAAGGTTTTGACTTGGTCTTTCGTAATTGTTCTTTGTTATGTTTTGGGCCAAAGTCTTTCAAAAGAGAATTGGGTGTTGAAGAAAATTGTGCTTCTTTTGCAACCTTTTTCATGCTCCAAAAAACCATTATTTTATTCTGCCCATGTTTCTTTTGCAAATCCTTGCTTTAAAAGTTAATACTTCTTGAGTTTTATGTATTAGAGAGCTACTTCAAAATTGTATACCTCCTGTGCCAAAATAAAGAAGCTAACAAGCATGTTGCCTTGGGTATCACTTTTAGTTAACGTGAGGTAGCTTTTTGCAGTCTGTCGCACTTGTTATATCATTGTGAATGAGCCCTTGCCCTATAGTTTTTGTTAAATTTATAATTGTAACAATCACATGGGTATAACTCACCCTTGAAATGTAAGGAACTTGTGGGCGGGTCAAATCTCTAAAAGCCCAACAAGTGCAAATAGCAAGTGGAATCAACAATAACTTTTTAATTTTAATCAAACAAACAGAACTTTTTCGGCTTTAATACCATGTTAAATTTATAATTGTGATGATCACGTGTAGAACTAGCCCTTGAAAATTGGCTTGCAAGGAGAGGGTGCCTATGTAATCATAATATAATATATAAGGTTTAAGTTTATTATTAATCGATGTGGGATAATATTTAACAGTTTTTGTAATACATTTATGTTTGGTGATATCATTTTCTATAAAAGTTCTACGGCATGGTTTGTAACATGGTTTTTTTGGCAAATATTTGATCCTATAACTTTGAACAGTAGTGGTTTGGTTGAATCCTTCTGAAGATTCTTTTATCTGATACCACTTGTACCCATTATAACTTGAATGATCAAAAGTCTAAAGAATCCTTCTTATCCAAATACTTGGAAGTTATGACATGCGTTTAAGAGGGATGGTCTATGAAATTTCGTATGGCCTGAACTGTGCACACAAATATCTTTGTCCTTAGCTTCGTACTTCATTTTGAATATTTTTTTCTGTCAATTGATCAGATTTCTTATTTTTGGTGGACGTGGATGGCAGGAACCTGCATTTCGTAGATTAATTTTCATAACTATGCTTGCTTGGGAGAAACCTTACGGCAGAGGAAATGTTCCAGGGGCTATAGCATCTGAAAAAGCTTCTCTAAAGGTCATTTTCTGAGTTTATGTTGTATATAAAGACATCACTTTATGATAATGGGCATCTGAAAATGAGATTGCACATTCGGCTCTGCAGTTTCCATGATTTGTTAGGGATAACTCATTTTCAAATGTCAAATTTGGATCAATAAGTCTCCTTCTGCATTCTTCTGGACCAATCTTGACAATCAATTTTGCAATAATAATCACTGCAAAAAAAAATAAAAATTGATGCATATATTTTTGTAGATTCTCAAAAATATTGAAATTATTGTTCTTTTTCAAATGTTCGCAATGGATGGTTATTATAAAGACTGAAAAGCATTTTGCTTGGGGACCACTGCAGAGGAAATTCGTTTGTGAAGAGGCTTTTGTTCGTATTGCTCCTGCTGTTCCTGGTATAGCTGACTGGCCCACAGCTCATAACCTTTTCAAGGCTCTTGCTGGTGATCAAGAAGGCCTTTCTTATAAGACATGGTCCTCATATGTTATTGAACTTCTCAAGTGAGCTTCTTCATTTCCTTTCTTCTTTTGCAAATTATAGCATTGTTTAGTGAACCAGTAAAAGCAGCTGTCTCTGGACACTTATTCTTTCTTTTCCTGTTTTTGCCTTAGAGTGCATGATGGACGAAGACTGTACCAGTTTGAGCAAGGTCCTCAGCCAACTAGTGAGAGAATTCTATGCCTTGGGTCAAGCAGGAAGCCACCCATTTTGAAATGGGAGGGTAATATTGCATGGCCTGGAAAACTTACTCTGACTGATAAAGCACTATACTTTGAGGTATTTGTTAACTCTTATCATGTTGAGTGGTCTTGCGATTGAATGTGGCTTTTTTTATCATGAGGAATCGTTACTACCTGCTTTACACTTTCTTTATACTTGAGTTTTTTTCATGGCACAGTTCAAATCTGATTCAGTTTTTGTTTTAAGTTGTGAGTGTAAATATGTGTCTACAGAAGCTATGAGATGTTAAAATTGGTCTCGGTGGGGCTAGTTTGTAGGCCTTCAGATAAATTTCTTGACCACTTCATCTCATCTTTTAGTATTGTGCTACTAAACATGGTGTTTGACTGAGTTAAGTGTTCTTATGCAGGGAGTTGGTTTGGCTGGGAAAAAAGGAGCTCTAAGACTTGATCTGAGAAGCCCTGGCTCAAGGGTAGAGAAAACACGGGTTGGACCTCTAGGAATTGATCTTTTTGACTCTGCTATTTCAGTTTCCGCTGGTGAGGAGTGAGTAAGCTTTTCTTGTCTTCCATTTGCTTTGCTGAATTCATTTGAGTTTTGACATCTTTACGTACTTACATGTAAAGCAACCCATCTAAAGGAGCCTGAAACTCGAACATTGATTTCCAACTTCTTTTCCCTCTTTGCTCTTTATTTTTTCAAGTAAAACTGACCTGGTAGGATGTATACCTTCTTCTTCTCATTATGCTAGGCACATAAAGGTTGCTCTTTCGTCTATGCAACGATACATGCAGATTGTTATGTTGTGTCCTTCACAAACCAAACAACCAAGACATGCGTCATCTGATGAAGAAAAACTTCTCTATTATATAACTAGTCATCAGATGCGTAGGAGTTGTTTTTTTGGATTGAAGAAATTTTGCTATTTCATCGAGTTTCTTGGAGTAATGATAGAAACCGGCTACAGCTTTGTATTTTGTTTCAATTGTTTAGTCTATGACGCTGAATTATTTTGCATACGTTTATTTAGGTCAAAGACTTGGGTTCTTGAGTTTGTTGACTTGGGAGGCGAAATGAGGCGAGATGTTTGGTATGCCTTTGTTTGTGAAGTGATCTCTTTATACAAGTTCAAACAGGAGTTTGGTCCAACTGATAGTGATCAATCAATTATGCATGTATATGGGGCTCAAAAAGGTAAAGCAAAAGCTACCATGTATGCTGTAAATGGAATTGCAAGACTTCAGGCCCTTCAATACATGCGTAAGATATTGGAAGATCCAATTAAACTTGCCCCTTTCTCATATTTAAGAAGTTCGCCACAGGGTGCTGTTGTTTGTCAAACTTTAGCTGTAAATTTTTGGGGTGGCCAGCTAGTTACGAAGCTCAACGAGGGATTTTTAGGCCTAGGTGTGAAAACATCAAATGAAGTGTTGGATAGTAGAAATGATGTGTTTGACATAGATGGAAGTCTGTATCTGCGAAAATGGATGAGATCTCCATCATGGACTTCTAATGCTTCAGCTGCCTTCTGGAAACACTCTTCTACAAAAAAAGGGATTGTGTTGAGTAAGAATCTCATTGTGGCTGATAGGAATTTGGTTGAAAAGGCGGCAATCATGTACAGAGAAAAATATAGCGAGGTTGAAAAATTACAAGCGACTATAGATGCAGCGATGATTGAGGGCATACCCAGTAACATTGAACTATTTAAGGTATTGCTATGTGCTGCATTGTATTGTTTACTAATATTTATTCGTCATTCCCTGCTGGACTCGATGGTCTACCCTTTTTTGTCTTCTAGCATTATATGTACTTTTATGTAGAATGTCTCATTTACCTAGGGCCCTTCCTACCCATTCTGTTAAATTTATTTCGAATTAGGTTTTTATAATCTACTTTGTAGGAGTGACACTTAGTTTGCTTCGTTATTTGCACTGAGCTGCTACATAAGCATCTCCTATTGAAACGGTTTGAGAAAATATGGATTGATATACGCTCATGACACTGAAGACATCTTGATCTTTTTCAAATTCAACATCTTTATATTTCAGTTGAACTCTCAGCCTATAAGGAAACCTGTATTGTATTTCTTTCTTGTCATATTTCTTATCAACCTATTTGATACACAGTAGGACATCTCTCCTTGTTCACTTCTATAATTTACTCTGAAAATTGAAAACTTGTTTCTGTTCAGGAACTTGTGCTTCCTTTGGTAATGGTTGGCAAAAATTTTGAAAAACTCAGGCACTGGGAGGAACCACACTTGACTGTTGCCTTCCTTGCATTTGCCTACGCTGCAATATTCAGGTATATAATTATCAGTGTTGTTGCTACTTCACACAAATAATCAATGCCTTTTAATGGTGTATATCGATCTCTATGCAAACTTGAAGAATGAAGATTGATATGTTCTTCATGATATTAAAGACTTCTTGCAAGGAGCCCTATATTCTGTTTCTTTCTTGTCATCCTGCTTGATGCACTGTGGGACTTATCTCCTAGCAGACGAAAAAAATGTCCAATTTTTAGTTAGACCTACCTCATCTTGTGCTTCTTTGAACTTCTAATATCTCTCGTTGGATAAGGTATAAGAATTCCCACTAGTATTTTGGGCAGTGAAGTGTATCAGATCAACTTGAAGTGCGCATATCTTGTTTTAGACCAAACCCTTCTTGTTTTGGTACATGAAATGAATATGTGAAGATGAAACTTATTGGCCACAATTTTTTGTTGAGTTATTGTAATTATAATGTGAGATTGTTAACAGTGACAAACTCACAATCTCAGATTATTTATGTCAGGAACTTGATGTCATATATATTTCCGACAACCCTGATGATGTTAGCAGTCGGCATGTTACTGATGAAGGGGCTGAGGGAGCAAGGCCGCCTTGGGAGATATTTTGGGAAAATAACAATACGTGATCAGCCACCATCGAATACGATTCAGAAGATCATAGCTGTCAAAGAAGCCATGCGTGAAGTGGAAAAGTCTCTCCAAAATCTAAACGTTTCACTTCTGAAAATGCGTACAATTCTTCTTGCAGGCCAACCTCAGGTCAGCTGCCTCATTCTATTTTGCTTGTTTTAAAATACAATTGCTATTTTTTATAATTATTCCCCCGCTTTATCTGTTAAATTGGAGTTTAAATTGTTTTTAGGTAACGACCGAGGTTGCTCTGGTGTTGTTGATTGGTTCAGCAATTCTCCTAACCGTGCCATTCAAATTTATTCTTGGCTTTGTTGTCTTTGATCTCTTCACTCGGGAGCTCGAGTTCAGAAGAGAAATGGCAATTAGGTTTATGAGTCTGCTCAAGGAACGTTGGGATGCTGTGCCTGCGGCGCCTGTCGCGGTATTACCATATGAAAGCAACGAGGCCACCTCATCAAGTCGAACATCACAAGTCGATAACAAGAATGCAAAAGTAACATCACGGTTAACGACAATGCAAAAAAGAAAAAAAGTCAAAGAAGAAGAACAATGACACTGCAGCACCTCTTCAAGTAGGGGTCTTCTGAACACATCTTAGTGATCGTCCGCCCCATTATGTATGATACGTCTCTTATTTTAGAAATGGTACACGCTTAGAGGCATTGGTATTGATATTTTAACACAAGTATCGTTGCCTAGAAATCTATAGAATTGTTAGTCATATTCATTGTGTTATGCCAAGGAAAATGAGATTCTCCAGAGTAGCAAGTCTGACCATATGTACTTGCTATGCATATAGTATATAATACCATCATGCAATTTTTTGTTTTTCATTTTCTCTTATGAAACATTCCATGCAATTAATCTTAATAGATTCAGTCTACAGCATTGTAAACAACGATAGCTCGCTCGAAACTTTCAGGGCGAATAAGATTATTCCTAACCACACGATTACAATTGTGTCTCAATCTCAAGAGTCCCAATCAAATTTGTTTTTGTAACAATCAACAAGTGGATACTAAACAAACAATGGATCCCGTATATATCAAGCCTCTTTCTTCTCATCACCACCCTTCCTCTTCCTAGCAGCTTCGTAATTCTTCTTATGAAAATCGACAAAAAGATACAGAAGCGAAGCATTAAATGCCGCGTTAAAGCACCATCCCCAAATCCCCGAACACCCCTCCCCCGTGAAATGATAATACACCATCCAACCCGACACAACAAAACTAAACAGAAACTGCACAATCTGGCAGTCCGTCACTGCCCTCTTCCACCTCGGCCTCCTTCCCACCGCGCAACACAAATAATACGCATACATAAGTGTATGTACCCCGGCATTCGTCACCAGTGCAACCAGCATGAGCGATTGACTCGTAGACAACCATATATAACACATAACGACTGCCATCATGTGGTGGTACACATGGAGGAAGGAGAGCCGTTTGAGGCTTGTTTTACCCCCGAGGATGATCAGGAAGGTGTCGAAGAGCTCGAGGAATTTCGAGAGGTAAAAGACGTAAGCCCAGAAGAAAGTGGGGCCGGCGGGCTGGGTTTGGGGAGGGAAGCAGAGAATCCACCTAGGGTTTGGCATCTTGGAGAGGGTGGAGAGGGAGGATCCAACGGCCATGGT
>MKEJ01021084.1:0-11296 GCA_001753735.1 Embelia ribes | reverse complement strand
TGTGATTCGAACTCCCAACCTCAACTCCTATCTTGCAACATCATAAGTTACATATATACATCGAGACAAGTATACAAGAATAGTTTATACTTTACAGATCCGAAGAATGATAGATTAAATGATTTAACAATGTCTGAACTATTTACCTGTTCCAGAGCCATCACTGGAGACGATAATTCCAGTTGTCAAGCTTGAACAGCAAGCCTTGCAGCGTAAACAAATTAAGAAAAAAAAAATAATTATCACGTAGAGGAAATCTCTAGAGCTGTTCGGTTGTAATTTACAAGCTAAGAGGCAGAACTTATTCATACATGGTGTTCTGACCATCCTCAGCAGTCATAACACCTTCGACAAGGATTGACATTGAAGTGATTGTCTGAAGCCATTTCTCACCCTGTCCGGAAATGAGTGTTTTACTTTTAAGATGAAGAAAACATTTCTTCTTATTCTTTTATATATTCTTTCAAAAGTGATCTTCAAGAGCGGGTATATAATCCAATGAAGAAGAGATTTTAAATGACACCTTCTAGCTAAGAGAACGAGCGATATTTGTTTCTCGTAAATGTAGATATCCTGCTTGACAAGCAAAAGTTAATGCAATTCTAACTTTTTACACTTTTTAACATTTCATAATTAGTGATCGAGTGACTTCGGAAACAGAGCGAAAGTTTTGTTTTCTCCTCTACTTTCAACATATGATCACACGCTGAAAAAGAGATCACTAATCGAAAGAGAAAGACAATGTTTTAGGAAGAATAGTAGTTAGACTAATTGCCAAAAATATTTTATATTAATGAACACTAAATTCATACGATGATATTTCTTCTTTTATTCCGCTTGCCATACTTAAGTAAGAATGAGGAACATCACGATGAGCACTGTTGGTAAGAGTAGTTCTTTCTAGAAAATCTAACTAGCTTCAATTTTATTACTTTTGCGGCTAATTTTACCTCCAAATGAAAAGGCTTCCCCACTAATCAATTGGAAAGCTTAACAACAATTGGGACCCTCACCTGACAGGAGCAAGAGCCACAAGTAACATCGGTACGTTGGCAACAATAACCGGCCGCTTGACTCCAGCTGCCACTGCAAGGCATTGGACGGCAAGAAATTAAATTACCTGAGCAAGAAACTTTATCTGCAACACAAACATTCAAAAGATTAACACTTTTTTCCTTCGTTTCCTTCTGTGCGATTTCATAACAGGAAAAGAAAAGGAATGGAAGAAGAAAAAAACAGTAGTAAATTCTATTATTACCTCTTCAGCAAAATCCTTACTCTGGGATTGGAATTTATGAAAGAATGCAGTTGATTTATTACGCTCCAGCTTACATCTTCCTAATATTTTTAAATTTTAGATCCCTCTTAATAGAATATGATCATCTGCAAGAGAATTCCCCACATCAATCCATAAACTATGCCCACTCAGCAAATAAACATTTTAAAATAAATTACCTAAAAGAGAAATTAAAAATACAAAGACAAACAACAACCTACTGGAGTCTCGAGACTTTTCCTGTAGTCCTTTTAGTATCTCAGGCTCTTGTAATACCTACATGTTTGCTTTCTCTCAGCAGTCCAATTAGATCCCAATCAGTTTGAGAGAAGAAAGATTCTGACTCATAGAAAGCAAAAGATGAGTCCCAGTAATTTCAACTTTTCCCTAATACCAATTGCTTTTTGCTGCAAAACCCGACGTCTTCCACCAATGCCAGTAAAATCTGTGAAGCCTCTGACACCACTCCTTTAGTTAAGTATTGATCTAAAATAAATGAATATTTTAAAGCAACCTGAAGATCGTGGTCATTTAAATTGCAGGATATAATGCTCTTCCATTCGTTTGTCCGTCCTTCCAAGCAAATCCCATGAAGAAGTGCAGCAAAAGTAAGAGATTCAGAAATACACCCATTACTAACCAACTTATCACGTAACTGCAACGCTATTTTGAGCATTTTATATAAGCAAAGGCAAACAAGGATAGAACTATATGCAGCAACAATTGGAAGCCACCCATCTGATATCATTATCTCAAATAAGTGTAAGAAAACCAATCTCTCATTTTCGAAAAGCTCATTTTCCTTTTCAAACTTGATAGTTGGTGCATTATTTGAGAACCCATTCACGAGATAGTGAAATGTAACATCATTAGGAATGCACTTCCTCCCTAACATTTGCTCAAAGAAAAAGGCAGCTTTTGTAAGTTTACACGCCTTACAAAAGTTTCCTATAAGCATACTGTATGTGACCACATTCGGTATCAAACCATGAGTCTGCATGTCTCTAAAGACTCTTTCAGCCCCATCTGAGTCGCCACTGAGGAAAAATCCATTAATTAGAGAGGTATATGTAACAACATTTGGCTTGTAATTTCGTTTCACCGTTTGGCTAAACATATTTAGTGCACCATACAAGTCATTCTGCTTTATATACCCATCTATCACTGTCGAATAAGTAAATTCATCCGGACGAATATGCTTTTTCACCATTCGATTAATGCACGATACAGCATCTCTCATCATCCCAAACTTACAGTACCCTTTTATCATGGCGTTGTAACCCACAACACCTAAATCAATACACTTGTCAATCGTGAACTCAAAGAGCTTTTTAGCTTCATGAAGTTCACGATTTCTAACATAACCATCGACCAGAGTGGCGTAAACATACTCATCCGGTGATACATTTTGGTCAAGCATCTCGCAGAGTAGTTGCTTAGCAATATGAAACCTACCTTTCTTGCAACATCCATTCATCAGCACATTGTAGATACCAGCATCCGGTAATACCCCCATTTCCATCATTTTATCACGAACTAATAATGCAGTATCTACTTCACCCGCAGAGATAAGGCCAAAAACAAGAGCTCCATAAATGACCATATCAGGATTATCTCCTCTCTCTGTCATCTTAATCAGAATGTCTGAAGCCCTGACAAAATCCTTTCGTCTGCAATAAACCTGTAAAAGTGGTGTATAGCTGAATTTATTAGGGACCAGTCCCTTCCTTGTCGCCTCTTCTAAATATGATTCAGCTTCGCGGATCTTCCCATCATTACACAAAGCACAAATGACAGTATTGTAAGTTACAATATCTGGGTGACAACCGTTGTCAATCATCTTTTTAATGGTTTCTACTGCATCCACCATCCGACCGTGCTTACACCGAGCATCAATCAAATTGTTATACACTTGAACATTAACATTAATACCCCTCACATTCATTTCCATTAAAAGCCTATCGATCAACTCAAAATTCCCTTTTTTGCAAAACCCATTTATCAATGCACCATAGGTCTCCACCGCAGGCAAAAATCCTTTCAATTTCATCTCCTTAAAAAGCACATTAGCACTCTCGATGTCGCCTCTCTTACAAAACCCATCAATGAGTGTATTGTAGAAAACCACATTTGGTACACAACCCTTTCCCCACCTATCCTCAATCAATTTTCTCCCCTCCTCAACCTTCCCTTCCTTACACAAACCTCTCACCATTATACAAGTACTGTAATTATCACCCTCATCATCTCTTTCAATCATTTCGTCATACACCTCATGGGCACTTACAAGTCTCCCACACTTTATTAGCTCATCAAGCAAAAAATTGCAAGCATACACACTTGGACTAATATTATAACTAGAAGTCACCAATTTATAAATACCAAGGGCCTTAACCACTAACCCAGAACCTGCATAAGCTCGAATTAAATCATCAAAAGCCTCACAAGTTGGCACCTTTCCCTCATCCTTCATACTCTCCAACAAAGCCTCGATCTCCGAAAATACTCTCCACTTCGCCAATAACTTAATAAGCGAAGAATAAGCAAACCCATCAAGCGAACACCCGTAAGGTCTCCGATTGACCCAATCAAGGAACTTTAGGCCCAATTCCGGGTCACGAATTCTGTCGAACACGTGGCAGGCAATGTCGGAGGGGACAATTTGTTCTTCAGATAGACGGGTTTCAAGGGATTGTTCCCAGTGGAATTGGGTTTTGAGGATGTAGCAGAGTTCGTTGATGAGAGGTTTTAGGTGGGGTTTTAGAGGGTAATTTGGGGATGAAGGAATTTTGGGTTTGTGGGTGTGGCGAGGTTTGATGCGAGAGAGGAAGAATTTCGACATGGAAGAGAGAGAGAGAGAGAGAGAGAGAGTAGTCATCCGCCTCTGCCATTGTAAGTGAGAACATACATTGTTGTTTCTTCTCAGAGCACATTAGAAGCATTAGGAACATACTTTTATTTTTACAAGTTAGACAAATAAACATTCATACAATCATTTTTCATTTAATTTTTTAATTTGATTTTTGACAAAATCATTTTTCTTACAAGTATAAAGTGATCATATTCAAATCTTCTATATGAATAAAATTAATATTTATATATGAAATAATTATTATATTTTTTTTGATATGTTGTTGTGCCTTTTATTTTGATGGGCCATGATACAAGTGTATAGCGATTTTCTCATTTGAGAAATTCATTGTAGCAACTTTTAGAAAGTCTTTTGGAATAGAAATACGGGATTTGAAAACAATAATTTAACAATTCACTTTCTAATTAAAAATTAAGTTTTTATATGATCAAGAATTGCTGTTGTGATTTGTGGGCTGTGATATATATTTATACCCTTTCTCTTATAATTTTTTTTCTAACTATTGTTCTCTCTCAGGCTCAACAGTTGATGCTAAATTCAACGGCCCACGGCCCTTGCAGAACAACAGCTACTGAGAAGGCTGATATGTAGTCTACGTATTCTGCTATCTCATGAATTATACGTGTATTGAACATACAGGTGTAAATGACTCGAGTCGACTCGAGTCCAATATTATTTTAATCGTGAATTGTTCACATGACTCAGTACAAATCGGACGAGCCAATTATTACTCTAATCGGGCATTAATAGAATCGAGTCGAGCATTGCTTTAATCAAACCGAGTATTTCTCCAACCAAGTATTGCTTTAATCAACTGGAGTATCATTTTTTTGCACGAAATCAACTCAATAAAGAGGAATAAATACTCAACTAGATTTCATAAATACTCTATAAATTATTTTTAAATATATTTTACATTATATTGAAATAATAAAAAAAAAAATTTAGGGTGAAGTATTTTTTTATGTTATCAAATTATCAGTGATCAAATCTTATTATTTAACTTATACACACACATGTATATATACATACATATTCTTCAAGATACTCACGAGTTAACGAGTCGAGTAGCTTACTACTCAAGTTTGGCTCAAAATTCAAATCGAGTATGTTAACGTACTCGTGCCCTACTCGTTTAGTTCACTAGCCAAATTTGGGCCAAGAAATTATTGAGTCGAGCTTGAGATATTCGCGAGTAGCCTCATTCATTGCCACAACTAATTGAACAAGATGATCAGCACAGCATTTTCTGTTAGTTTTTTGGCAGTGGGACAATCAATGGCCATAACTTGGATACCGCTTGGATTTATGTTCTCCTCTTGAAAACTTTGTAATCATACAATAACACGTGACTCAGTGATTATACAATGAGGCAATAATGTTATTTGAAGTTAAAACTAGTGTACGCAGTTGTGCAACCTCAATTTATACAAGCTAGTGTTCAAATACAAGTGTATAAAGAGTTATTTTCATGTGTCATACAAGGCAAAAAATGAAAAAGAACATTAAAGTTACTCGAGGAAAAGGTTGTTTTATAACAGCCGACGCTATTATCACTTCTAACCGTATCAATTGTTCCGACGTATTTCATTGCATTCACCATATTAAAGCTCATGCTACACTTGAACTTCATTTCTCAATCCTTTGATGTTATAACGAGCAATCCCAAAGCGCCAATAAGAACATACTGTGAAAAACAAGAAAGAAAACAAGGTCATACTCAGGTCTTTCAGGGATGTATGTTCAAATTTCAGTCACATACCGAAAAAGATGAAGAGACTGATCTTTGATCATAGCAATCTAGAAATTCGTTTTTGTCCACCAGAAAAGGAGTAATTAGTTTCACTGCCTATTCAGGGATTTCATAAAATGGCATGATAACTTCTGTCTTTGTAAATTTCAGGAGTTGGATGTTTAGTCGAGTATACCCAAAATTACTCGAGACTGAAATATTGGAATACAAAATGATCATGTTTATAAGTGATTTTCCAGCTAATTAACAACAGCATGGTTTTCTTAAATATACAACTAGCTAAAAGGTTTTAAGACGAGAGATTACCCTACAGCTCTACCCATGATGTGGCGCCTATGTATCCAAAGTTGACCCGGAGTGTATAAAGGTCGGTCATCTTCAAGATTGTTGTCCCCTGAGCCAAAAGATAAAGATGAACAACAAAAAAGGTGTTACTAATATTGTTTAACAAAAAATAAAGATGTATCAGAATATGACCACCGAAAAGAGTTGCATCTAAAAATCATATGTGCATTTGAAAAATGTCATACAACACCTAAAATACAAAGAAAAAGTTCAGGATAAACAAAAACAGACACCCCGTTTCTGTTACAATGACCAAATACGATGAAAATTTATCTAACAGTGCATAACTGGTGATATACATGAACTACCAAAAATTATAACAACAATGTTCATGATAGAATACGCACCTTTGGTGAGGACATCAACTTCTCCAGTGTCTCGTCGTTCATGGACCTACAAAAGTTTCATGTTTCATAACATTATTAAAGGTTATTGCTATTCGCTACATATCCAATAGTTGAATTAAGAAGTCATGCAGTTCTTTTGTTTGACATTCCAATTTATAGGTCTATCAACAAGATAGGATATAAGATACATGTACACTAAAATTATAGAACTTTTTCCTCAAAAGATTTACACAGCGATGAAAGTTGTTACCTTTAATTACACGATGAACAATTGGAATGGAATGGCCCTGAATTTAATCAAACAGAAAATAATAAAAGCATCAAAATATATTCAACAACATAAGGAGATACTAGATCCAATAAAACAAGATAGATCCAATAAAACGAGAGAAGTGATTCAAACGCAACCAATTATTGAAAGCTTAATTACGAGGAAAATCTTGATGATAATGATTGTGAATACAAGAGAAAAAAATCAATTTTAGTCAAGAGGAAGAACTATTACTTCGACATTGAACACAACAATTTCCCCGGCACGAATAGGATCTTTAGTCATGCGTAAGAACAAAATGTCCCCCTAGGAAATAAAAATAATTTCCTCATTAAGCTACAGAGAAAACGAGATGGAATCTAATTATGTTCGATCAATTTTACTTACCCTAAAATGTTTTATGTTCACATATTTAAAGAAACAATCAGATAGGTCTTAAACATTTGGTAAAAAAAAAGACTTCGTTTTTCATCAAAGTAAAACTCATGTCTAAGCTTCGTACAATACCCTCTGGAAACCAAGTTCCATAATTTCTGAGAGAACAACCACAACCGGCGATTCACTACCAGAAATGCACATTAAAATCTTCCATAATATTAGCACAGATGAGATAATCATACCTGAAAGAGAAATGTGACCACAAACATGACAACCATTATGAATATGGAACATGAAATTACAACCAAAAGGTCAACGATATTACATTTATTTTCTCCTTTCGGATTATAATCCACATTTTGTGCAGTTTTTTAATTACATAAAACATAGAAGCACTCATCTCACCTTCGGAGATTTAGACATGATCACCAAGTTCATAAGTAAAACTCCACTCTTGTTATGAGTAGCTCAAAAATTGTCAAAGAAAATATCAAATCCTCATCTGGAAACTCAAAGGGAGAAACCACAAGCCCAAAAAAAAAAGGAATATCCATTTACCTATTTCATTTCCAAAACTAACATAAAGAGGGCTCTTAACATTGCAATTAGAAAAAAATTAGGCATCAAAGTGTAATATTTTATAACTGTAATAATAGCATTGGTTAACATAAGCAAAAAACACTACTGAATTGTGCACACCAAACAAAAGCATGCCTTAATTTTCTAATTTTAAGCACATTTTCCTGAATTACTGTTGTCTTGACAATATTTAATAGCATTCCCACCAGATTTATTTATTTCCAATCCTTACATTTTAATTCTATAGTTAAACTCTGAACTAGAGTTTGAGACATGCAGAATACAAGCACAAGATTCCCTAAACTTAAAAATAGAATGGCCACACCAGGCTGCTTACGGTGACAAATCTCCTAGTTTTGGGAGGATGGAGAATTCACAAAAATTTAATCTCTAAAGTTTAGGATATAAGCTCATTTAGAATCATTTTTGTGAGAGTGTCCTAAGCAACATTTCAAACAGCATATGTCTTCCATATAGTATGAAAGTCGATAGCTGCATATATACATAGGATTTGTTTTGTTGCACTTTCAAGGGGAATTTTTTCCATGTTCAAGAAAATTTGGATGGAACAAAAAAAAACAGCAAAAATACGTTTTTAAGCTAGCTCAAAACCCAAACCAAAGAAGAGGGAACCTAAGCTAACTGCCTGCGAGAGGTGTTGCCTGATCTGAAGACACTCCATTCTCTTTCCCATCCATCCCATCCCTCTCTCTCTCTCGGTTTTCCGAATCCCAAGTATAGGTTCCTAGAACTGTATATATATATATATATATATATATATCGATTTGTTTTAATCAATGCTTATGCTACGGGTGAAGATCCGACACGGATGGGATAATCGGAGCGGACACGCTAGCTAATCAAACTATCCGGGTCGAAGACTAGTCAACTATTTAGTATTTATTTTTGTGACTATTATAATGGTCCCCATAGTCTTGGTCCAAGTTTCGGTTTTTTCCTCAAAGCTATATGAGAATATTAATGATCTCCATTTTTTGAATAATATTGCAAATAAATTTATTTTGGGTAAATAAATTATTTTGGACCTAATTAGTGTTAGTTTTGTAGTACAATAATTTTATATTAAATTAAAAATTAATAATAACAGAAATAAATTATATATAAAAAAATATAGAATTTACTTGTCAAGTTTCTATCTTTGCAACGATTGGATTTGTAGAAAATGTTACAGTAGAATCAACAATATTTCGGATTTAATTCAGGACGAGACCAGTGCACTGCACTGTTCCCTTAAATCCTTATTGTCCGACCTCTCTCTCGACTTCTAACCGTCGTGGATAATGGATTCTCAGGGTACCACGATCTTCTCGCAAGTTCAGATAGAAGCAACACTCTGAACTCTAATCATTTTTTTCGCAGCATGATACTTTCTACGGCTCTCTAAAATGCTATGAAAAAATATGTGGCGTGTGTAAATGTACGTTTTCCAGAATTTCGGGGGTAAATGTAATTAATTCAAAATGTTGAGAGATCATTGGTATTTATAGAAGCTATAGCATCTCTCCAACAGTGACATTTTCCAATCGTCGGGTGCAAGGGTGAATAGTTAAAACTTATGGGTGCTACTCACCATTTTAGGAATTGCTGTGTTTTTCTGCTTAAAACCGTTTTAGAACAAATTGGGCCAGCACAAAGGCCCACATACACATTGAACACACACTTTCACATACATAGTAAATACATACATGCAAAATCAAGGCTTTGTATTATATATATACCCTACTCATTGCATTTGTGTGTTAGGCCATTAAATTTATTTTATTTTAAATAAAAAAAATTCATTCAATATCTAGTGCTTTTCAATGTGAGTAATTTAATTGTTTTTCCATCTTTTCCTAATTGTGCGCGTCTAAATAATATCACTTTGAAGTCGTACACTATTCACACCCGATAATTATTTTGGCTTGTTTAATAGCTTGTTGGAAAAATAAACCCAACGGTAATGGAATTTTTAAAAATTCCAACATAAAGGTGATAATATTTTGAAATAAGGTGATAACATATTGACAAAAGTGATGATATATTGACAAAAAAGTGAAATGATAACATATTAAATAAGTATTACAATATTTCAAATAAGGGTGAAAATATTTGCTAAGGAAAGTAATACTCTTGTACGGTACATGTCCCCTCTCTCTCCCCCTGCAGCTCCTCACCATGACGGTTGGACTCTTTAAGTACATTCTTTTATTTCGAACCACCCCGTAATTTCGTAATTGCATTTTCATGAATTGCATTTTTCGTATATGAGACTGTATCTCGAATGATTGGAGTTTAATTTTCCCCGGCGATGCGGGCTCCCGTGGAAAAGAAGATGACAAGCACCTGTATAGATCCTAAGAGGGTTAGCCCTAAAGGGAAATCATGGATCTGCCACTAATTGGATATATATATATACACATACACAGAGTAGCTATTCTAGGCAAGATTACTATTTGTTGAAGGTGGGAACGGTCATTCCACTTCTCCACACAACAATGTATCACTTTTCATTCGTGTCATGATATCCCATGAGAAAACATGAAATACGATACGAAAATGTAAATTGTTGGCAGATACTTCCTTGAGAAAATTAATTGATTACTTTAATTCAATTTCTGGAAAATATGGCCTAATTCAGGCCGAAAATCTTGTAAACTATTTTAAAATGTGGGATGTAAATTGTTGGTTAATACTCAAGCTGGGGAAATATAAGATCTCAAATTTAGGTGCGTCTGCATTTTATATTGTAGTTTCAACTCTTGATGCTAACAACCTGCATGGGTGACTGGTGAATATTGTGGTTTTCATTTGACTAAGATGATAGACTTAAATTCTTGAGAAACCCATATGGCATATCAATAAACTTGTTTAAAACAAAAATGTGGATCTCTATATTTTGGATATTAGGATACAGAGACTCAATGAGTAAGGTATTCTCGCAGCAGTGTCTCTATGTTGGGTCTCTTAATCACAAAGAATTATAGTTTAATGAAAATTGTATTTTTTTTTTTATATACTACATAATATGATATTAATATATTATATAACTTTAAAACATTTAAGTAAAATTAACTATGTAATATGCATAGTTTTAAAATTAATTAGATAATAAATACAGAAATATAATTTACCATATATATTACATATCTATTAAAATAGCTATCTTACATTATTTAGTATAATCTATATTACATAAATGTTATAAATATTTTTTAGATTATAGACAGATTTAAATAAATTACATTAAAAAATAGATCATTTATTTGCTATTCATCTTTTAGATAGTTGAGTCTAGTAATATATTATAATAATCAATATAGTATTAAGTATAGACTTAATATATTATGAGATAAAGTTTAAAAAACATACAATTATATATATTTAAATTAATTTATACACATATTTTATCATAATATTTGCCAATAATGTATAGATATTATATTTTATATTAAAATAATAATATTTACTAAAT
>MKEJ01021081.1:0-18380 GCA_001753735.1 Embelia ribes | reverse complement strand
TATTATTGTGTTACTAACAATTGTGTAAAGTTTGTATCAATTTTAAGCATGTCAAAATAAACAAAAATCGTAATGTGAACACATTCAAATTGTTGTGACTCGAGGTATTTATTCAAGCAAATTGTTTGTCTATTCGTAGGCTTGTCCAGACCTTCAAGGTCTCTGGACAGCCCTTAGACAAATATACACAGAGTTGGAACATTTGAAGTAAAAGTTGAAATTTGGCTAAGTTGGATACCCTGTGTCCGTAGGGTGTCCGAAGGCTTGTCCGGGCCAGGACACCTTCCGGACAACCCATTTTGAACCCCCAGACAAAGTGCAAATAGCATATCTTTGTGATTTCAACTTTTACGGATACAATGGCTTCACCAAGAGATAACAAGCAACCTTTCAACGTGCTTGTCCCCCTTCTTTCTAATATATACATATCCAAACACTCCATTGATGAAAATGTGTAAGATTCATTATAGTGTGAAAAACTCTAAAGCCAAAAGCTTATGTTCCCTTTCTATACTTGTAAAATTTTTAACATCAGTTTGCAAGGGTCTTTTTGAGTGACATTCATTCTTCATGTTAAACTTTGTTATGCTTTTTGAAAGTAATATATAAACTTTCATTTTCTTTCTTGAGTGAGTTTTAGGTAGTTTAATATTGATTGTGCTCGGGTTGTGAGTACAAGCATGAACTAGAAACTCGGGTAGCTTAAGGGTTTGGGTAGCAAGTGGTACCCGTCAAACTACTTGGTTTCGATCACGGTTAGAATTTGGAATATTAACTGGTTCTTTAGGGTATAAAATGTTACATTTCTTTCTAAAATGACATACAACCTTGGAGAGTGGACGTAGGGTCCTATCGATTTATTGTCGAGAAAGACTATTGTCGAATCACTATATGTCACAGTGTCGTATTTCCTTCTTGCACTTTATTTTCAACACTTTTCATTTCTGTTATTACTTGTTTATTCATTGTATATCTCACAACACATCTTTGAAACCGCATGGTGTTTTATGAAATATTTAGAAACATCATGGGGGGGGAAATGTAATTTACCCAAAAAGCAAGCATATCGATATAAAAAACTAAAAACTTGTTATAAAATAAAAGAAGACGAAAAATAATGTATTGCATTTGCATGTATGTGAATTAATCGTTATGTCAGTGATTTTAAACTTGCTTGATTTTCACAAGTATACATAAAACCGCACAAAAATTTAAAAATAAGAAAACCATTTGATTTCAATTTCTGCAAGAATTTTAGAGAATTCATACCAATCTTTCTAAATGTTGCACTTCTCTCATAGATTTTCAAATGGAAAATGTTCCATATCAATTTTTATTTCTTCTCTATTTTTAGAAATTTCAGAGGAAGCGATACAATGAATTCATAAGTGAGAAGACCTACTTTTAAAATTTTCTCTATTATAATAATAATTTTCACCAAAAACTACAATCCACAATTAAGAAGCTTCTATGAACAATTTATACATTGTTGATTTCTAGTGGGATTAGTGGCTTGTTGGAGATGTAAATTAAGAAATTAAATAAAGAAATACTTACAATGAATGTTCTTATAAGAGCATTCCCACCATTCTTTCCAAATGTCTGATTTTTTCCGATTTAATTTTTCATATTACAAATCCGCGTTGAAAATATCCAAACCAATATTTATAATATTCTTATCTGTGAAAGTTCAAAAAAAAAAAAACGATACAGTAAATTTTTGTTGCGTAAAAATCTATTATTTGTAATTTTTCTATTTTTTTCCACCAATATCAAAAAAACATATTTTTCTAATTTATTAGATAATATTTGATTATTCCAATATTTTTAAGAAACTATTTAGATATATTGTTGTATACTCATTTCATCTACAAGTAATATATGTAGTCAGTCAAATACACAGTTTTAAACAAAAAAACGAAAAGTAATATTTCAAAATTTGAATTGAGTAAAAATAACTGCATATACCCATATAATTTTTTTATACTATTTATTTACTTAATAATGATTAAGGATAATAGGTGATATTTTATTGAGTTAAGCCACGGTTGTACTTACTATAAATGAAATGATTAATTTTTGGAACATCTAAATAAGCAAGGTGTGTCAACTATATTTTTTAAAAAATAATTAATTTTGTATGAGATAAATTAGCCAAATTTATAAATTAAGGAGTGACAGTGTCACATCCGTTTGGTCCTAGCGAACAGTTGAAGGCGAATCCGATAAACTGCCAATCATTTCCGTATTGGGTTTTGTTTCCAGGTAAATCTATATATATATATACAGATCATATATCGAGTAATATGTGTATTCGATGTGTATTTTGTTTTTATTCTCACTTCTCACCTGGGTTGATTTTCATGGGTTTGAACACAGAAATATGCTTTTGCATTTATATATTCAAGTTTATTCACTTTTTAAATTCCGGAAAAGCTTTAGTCTTTCTGTTACCCATATGATGTTAGACATTTTAACCATTAGTTTTTCCCAGTTATTGTCATGGTTCATCAGCATTTAAATTAGCTTTTTTAGGGCTTGTTTGCTTTAAGCTTTTAAGCTCAAGCTTTTCTGTTTCATTGAAAAGCTGCATACTATTTGGCTAATCAATTTTTTAGCTGAGTTTTTTAGTGTTTTGGCATGGATAAGCTAAAATTTTAAGCTGAATGCACTAGCTTTTTTTGCTTAAAAACTACAAACAAGCGAACCCTTTGAGCATTCCTAGTAGTGTTTTGGAGACCCGTTTAGCTATCAGATCGAAAAAATTGCTCTGAATCTCTAAATTTAATCAAGTCTTCAGATGTAGCTAGCAGAGGGTTTGGGTCAATTAGTCCAGAGACTGAAAGTTAGATTTAGCTGCGGTCCATAACTATTTTTAAATAATTATACCCTCATAAACATGTTTAGCTAAATTTAGAGATGCGTAGCTAAATTTAGCTGAATATATTTAGGCATTGAAAGCTAAATTTTGATTGTAAGCACTTATTGACTTTAAGAAAATTAGTAAGCCCTAACAACTAGGGTTTTGTCACTGGTGTTCATCTATTAGTTGTAAGTAATTATTGATTGTTGCTTCTGCTTTTGAAGAGGAAGTTGTTTTCTGGGCAAATCTCTTTCCTTTTAATCTTCTCATTTTGCTTTGTTTATATTCCCAATCCGCTTCTAAGCAATGTTCTCTAAGTTGGTTTGGGCATGTAACAAGAAACCTGTCACCAGTTAAAAAGAGCGAGAGTATTTTTATATATATGGACAATTTAGTGCACAAAGCTTCTGCATTGCCGGGTCTGAGAGGGTTTGATATATGCAACATTACTCCTGTTTCCAGAGAGGTTATTTCCAATACGACGAACCCGTGATCCACAAGTAATAATGGAGCATGCATGACCCTAACTTATAGAAATTAAAGGTAGGGTTTTAAACGCTAGCAAGAGTATTAATGTGAAAAGCCAAAAGAAGAGATAGGCTAGACCTGTAAAAACATGGGTACAAGTGATAACAAAAGACACTTGTACTAGAAAAATAGCTGAGCTAGTTTTCTCTAGTTTTCTGAATCAGTGGTGCAGGAAAATTCACATTAAATAGGCAATTTGGTCTGAAAGCACTTTGGTCTTCTATTGAAAGAATGCACTAAAAGCCTCACTCTATTTTTCCAGTCTGTTAAATATGTATATTTTTGGTTTACATATTGTGCAATAATTTAAAAGATGGGAAGAATCTGAGGGGCAATTGAGACCTGTAATGGAAAAGATGGCAAACAATTTGGTGAGTTTTTTTCTGGCTGAATTTGCTTAATCATGTGCGAGAGATGTGTAATTGAGATAAACATTTTTTTGTTTGCCTGAGTTGAGTACTAATTAACAATTCAGCTGTAGAAACTAACTAAAACCGGCAATTTTGCCTTCAAGGCTTGAACTGATGTGAGTCTGTTTCATACATGAGTGCCTGTTATTTGGCCATTATATTGTGCCAACATGGTAATATCTAGATTGTTTGTCAGTAAGATTGCAGTCTCGTATCTGGTTTGGGATACTCTTTCAAATTTTGATTTCTTTCTGATTATTTCTTCCTGTTTAAAAATACATGATTCAGTTTATCTTATTGCCTCATCATCCTATCCTGTTCTGAACTTGCATTTCACCAAAAGATTAATCAAGGAACTGGTAAATATTTGTTGCTAAATGTTTCCATGGTAGATTGAACGGAGTTGAATATGTGTTTCTTTAATAGATAAGATGACTGAAATGAGTTATATTTTTTGATATCTTAGTTTATACTAGCCTGTTTCGTTGGAGATAACGATGCTTCGTGAAAGAGAAATTTGTAGTTGTTCCCCAAAATTCAGTTCTAAGTTCTAACAGGGTGTGGTATGGACTTGATTAGGCAATGTTGGTTGCCTTTGAAGCTCCTCTAGGCCCGCGAAAAGTGGGTTTTGGCGGCAAAGTTTGTGTAATTTTGTCACCAATAGTGTATATCGATGGTTTTTTGACAATGTTGTTTTATCCCTAATTACCAATATTGTCACTGTACTTTTAATTGTTGTAGTGCCCCCAAATTCACTCCCCAAAGACTTGAGAATAACAAAACCTGATTACTTTTTAAGGTTCAGTTTTATGGGTAAAAATGTTCTTATTTTGGATTTGATGGCGTTTAATAGGCATTCGTCTCATTTATTGATAAGATGCTTGTAATTGGTTATTTTTTAATGTCTTGGTTTATATTTTAGCCTTGAGGAATGGATTTTAGTGATGACATGCCCTTTCAAATTCTCTTTTATTGATATGCACACTTGCAATGTCTTCATCTCTTTCTATTCAAATTTATATATTTTTTATTTTTTAAGTGCAGAAAAAAATGCTCCTCGAAATAGAAATTCGTGGGCATGTTTCAATCTCCAAGGAATACCCGGATACAAATGGAGTGGTTCCCCAAAGTTTAATTCTAACAGGGCTATTGAAAGAACTGCTGCTTATTAAGTCCACAGAAAGGCACGGTTACTATATCGCGATAACCAAATTAAAGAGCATAGGCAATGGCGAGCTCGGAGAAGAAACACGGGAAATCATATTCCCAGTATCCTTCTCATGCCGAACCTTTTTACCTGTTAAGGGCGAGGTCATGTTCGGTGTTGTATACAAAGTGCACAGGTTGGGTGTCTTCTTGAGATGCGGGCCCATGAATCTCATATATCTATCGTCCCAAAAGATGCCAAATTTTCACTTTGTGCGGTTGAAAACTCGAGGTATGTTTTTGCGTGATGACATGTCTAGGATACAGAATGACGTGGTGGTACGTTTTGTGGTTTTCGCAGTGAGATGGGGGAAGGCTCGCTCGGGCATAGAGAGGGAAGGAGAGTTCACACTTCTTGCGAGTTTAGAAGGTGATTGCCTCGGGCCTGTCTCATTGTGCGACGGTGATGAGATGGATTTGATGGTTATGATATAGATGGCGATGGGTATAAATTGATTATTGTCGTATGTATGTAGAGGAGTTTAAGAGTGTTTTGATGTCTTGCAAAAGGGATAAATTTTGTGTATTCAATTGAAATCAGAGGTTGAAAATCTATGTTCCGGATTCAGTTCAGTGCCATAGCATTGTCTTTTTGACAGGAATTTTTCTTAATGGAAATGAAAAATATTTAGGTTTTGAACTCTCAGGAAGATACATGTTTGGCAACAGTTGGAGGATTTGAAAGAAGCTAAACCCTTGATTCCGACATAGCATAAAATGGATTTATGCGCGTGTTACCCTAAGTTTTTTTCAAATATTCTGAGATTGATTAATTCTTCTTGCCCGTTCTCAATAGAGGTAGATGAGTGGTTAATACGCTAACCAAGATAACGAGAATGAAAACTGTTCATTACGTTGTTGTCCTTTGTCGTGCATAGCACGCATGGCAGCGATTGATACAGGAATTTAAGAAAAAATGAATGGGTTTATGAACGAAAATATGCAAGGTTGTAACCTACCTCAAATCTGTGCATAGTACAGGGTTCACACTAGTAATGTGTTGAATAAAATTACTTAAAATTCCAAGATGACAAACTATTTTGGAGGCACATAAATCAGCTCCCATTTGGGGCAATGGTAATTTTAGTCGATACTTGGAAATATTAACTGCCTCCTAAAAATTGATTAAATCGTGCCAATACTCTTTTAACAGTTTAGAAGATGACTCCGGCCTACAGTTGGGGTGTCATCTGTTGCATTCCGTATCTCTTCTATCTTTCTGAAAATGCAACGTTGGCTTGTTCGCCAAAGATGGGTACACACAACTAATGCGCGGTTTTGCTAAGTTGGTCACTCGAGGCCCTTTTTTAGCCTAACATGAGAGCAACCAAATAGACATATATTTGTGATTATGTCCAATAAAGACAGTTTTCTTGCGAGAGGATGTTTCTCGCACCCACCCGGAGAACAGTAATTCGCAGCTGGTTTCTTCTCTAATTAACGCTCCATCTTTCCCCTCTTAATTTTTTTCATCTATATTTTATTGAGTAGCCAGGGTTGGGTGGTGTTTTGGGTATTGGGTAGGATCATAGATATATTCTTCGATTCAGATTTATACAAGTAGGTATGTAAATTTTTTTTTACATATGGTCATTTTTGTATTGGCACAGAAAAAAGAGAAAATCAATGTTAGCATATAGAAATTAGAATAAATAGCCTCTCATACATATTCATACATGAATAACATCATGCAAAGAAATTCTTTATACAAACTTGTATGAATAAAATCCAAATTATTTCTTTACATGCTTCATATTTGTGACCATATCAAATTTTCCAATCGCATGCTTATGAATATTTTGGAACCATGAATATGATAAATGCTAACATATGCGAGTCAAAAGTACGAAGCTGCTACGATTCATTTATTTCTTTGGAAATGGATGAAGCTACCACCACACAAAACTGTTAAAGAATAAAAAAAATATTGCGTAGACTATTAGGAAATAATATTCGAAACCAAAATTAAAGGCAACAGTAGAAGCTTGAAAAGCTAGCTAATAAAATTTCCTTTTCCATTGAATACAAATCTGAAACAGTTCCCATGTAGATAATTACAATTGAAACAAAAGTGAATTAAGGAAAGGAAACAAACACAACCAAAAACAAGAATGTAAATGCCGTGATTGACTAAATATCATTTATCGATATGAAAAGTTGGAAAAGAAAATACACTATCTCTAATCTGTTCATGTAGTCATCCGCATTTGCAACCAATATATAGATTAATTTGACTTAAAAAGCTTGCTCAGCCTCTCTCCAAACATGAAGCTAAAAATTAGTTACCACCACCAGAAGACCATTTACCAATTTCATGATCCAACCAGACCCTTGTACCTGGCATAGGAAATGATAAAGCCGAAAAGGATAGAACAACACACCCCTGTAGTGATGACAACCTGGTAATATAACCGAGAAAGGGCATTCTAGTCAAATCAATATAAAACACAAACTCGAGGAAAAAAATGGAAGGAAAAAAACAGCAGAATTTTAAGAATACCCATTTGAACATGTATCCATGATTTTGGTTCCATGTATACGGAATATTCATTCCGAATATCCCAGTCACCAAAGCGTAGATAGACAAACTAACAGTCCCCGCACTTAGAAATAGCTCCAACTGCAGACATACAATAAATATGAAAATTACTAAAAATTTAAAGAAATCAAGACGAGAAGAAGAGAAAAGGGCAGATTATGTCTCCTTGTCTCGTATTCAAATAATAAAAGTACCTGAATAAGCTGATTTCGATGATTATCGAGCTGCAAATAGGGATATCAGGCGTTAAGTAATCTCACATTGGAGTAGCTTTAATAACAAAATATACGTAACCTTTTTTCCTGTCTGAGTTGCCAGTGGTTACCTGGATATTAATGTAATCTTCTGTATCATCAATATATTCACGCAACTGCAAAAAAAAATAAAAAATAGAATGAATCGGTTAGAATTTACTTTTTTCAAATGATGAAATCGTGAAGGTTCCCTAATCTACGAGTCTCATAAATTAACAGGGCTGGAAACTAATTTGTAGATTTTTTCTGTAAAGAAACATAAGATTTTTTGTCGAAGTAGAGGAGGTTATAGTGATATCACTAATTTTTTGGATAGACAAGAATGCACTGGGTACGTTGGCTGAGTTTGATATAGTGATATCACTAATTTTTTGGACACTCTGGCTGTAACTCTTACATGTAGAAAAAAATAGACAAGCCTTTGATACTCACATATATCAAACAGACCTATACTAATTATCTACTTTGTTTTTGCAAGACATATCTCACACCGAAGCTTCAACTCCTCTATATGAACGACACACAGAGAGTAGTAGAATAATAGTTCAGGTAAATTCAGGCCAATATACCGTGGTCAACTTGTTCAATGTTCCGTCAATTTGCATGAAGTACGCCTGCGGATCACAAAGCTTCCTTTAACATTAGAAATTTAAAATGGGTAGAAATAAATATTAAAATAAGTTGGAATTAAAAGAAAAATCACCTCAAGCAACATTTCAAGTTCCTCAACATCATCCTCATCTCCATGAACAGTAGCCATACTAGCCCTACTTGCTTTAGATATCTTTGAGCCTATGGTGGGAGACGCTGGGTACCAATTAGCGGGACCTGAGCCACTAACAGGCGAAGATGCACCAGCCAACTTTCTCGATAAGTAAAGATCTGCCATGTCATCATCATCGTCTAGTAATTGTTCAAGCTCATCCCTCACCTGCAACAGGAATCGTAGTTGAAAACGTATCACAACACATAACATATGACATTTTGGATGACGATGGTGCATATGATTGGGATTTCACATTTGAATTGATGGAGTTGCAACTCGGGCTCTCAAAGCATCTAATCTGTACCCCTTTCGATAATTCAGTTACTGTATTTTGCTCTTGAGTATGCATTAGCTTCAACCAAGTTGCTTGTATATATGCGTGTGAGACTTTTAAGCATGTGACTACCTCTCTCCCATTCACCAAAGCATCAGTGACCTACACAGAACCATGGCAAACCACACACACTAGCCACTAAACCAAATAATGCAGATTCGGTTCATGAGTTCACGAGTCTTTTCATGTCCAGATTCACATCCAGATTCATGTAAAGATTTAGTTCATGTGTGCGTGCATTTACATATCTGGTTTTGTTTTGATGTTTCATTTTCTAGCATCTCTTTACTTTCCAGTGTCAGTTTCTCTCTGTGTCTATAAATCAAGGTTGTGATGAACTTTTAAAAGGAGATTTGGTTAATGAAAATTTAGAGAACAGTGGTTGTTCTTTCTTGGGAGGGTGTAAAACTCTTTCCCCAATCCTGTGGAAGGATTGTTTCTTATCTTTTTGTTCATTTTTGTCAAAACGTCCCACATCAATTTTGGAATCAGAGCAAAAATCTGATCCATTTCAAAAATCAGAAAAAAAAAATGGTTTCGAACAGCGAAATACAGACTCAAAATTTTAAGTTTAAGGAAGATTATGATACTAAGCATGCTAGTTTAAAGGCAGACCTTACTTCTTTCAAAGAAGAAATAAGAACGGAATTAAAAACTGATTTGACATCCTTTAGAGAGATGATGCGAGCAATGTTTGTGGAATTTACGGCGGGACCTGGAAGCACATCAACAACTCCGATAGCACCGCCTGCCCCAGTCGCTCTTGCTCCTACTATTCAAGAAGACCGCGAAGTTCCTCCTCCTCAAGTCCCGGCCCCTAAGCCCCAACCTGTTCACCACTAAGACCATGATTACAGAATAAAGATTGACCTTCCGGAATTTAATGGTGAAGCCGAGCCTGAAGTTTTTATTGAATGGATTAATTTGGCTAATCATGTGTTTGTTTATAAGGGTGTTCTCGAGGACCATCGAGTTCCACTTGTCGCAACCAACTATGTGGTTATGCTAATATCTGGTGGGCAGATTTTGTCCAACAACGACTCTCCCAACGTCTCAACCCGAATGAATCATGGAGAGACATAAAGGAGGCCATGACACTTAAATTCATACCTTTGAGTTTTCATCGCGACATGCTTTACAAACTTCAGAATTTTAAACAAGATTCTGAAACCGTTGATGAATACACCCGTGAATTTCATAAGCTATCTCTAAGGAGCCGTGTCAAAGAATCAGACCAACAACGGATTGCTCGCTATATTAATGGTCTTCAATCTGATATTCGGTATGAACTTTTGAGCCACAAGTTTACTTCAATTGATTTAGCTCATAGTTATGCAAGAGGTGCTAAGCAAAAAACGAAATATGTATGGGAAGCGTTTGAAAAGAAACGGCAGGATGTTTATTTTAAGAAGTTTAATGTCTCCGAGTCACAAAAAGAGAGAACAAATTCAATCCGACTTAAGGGTGAAGCATGCTTCAATTGCGGTGGAACGGGTCATTATGCAAAAAGGTGCCCATATCGAGAAGTAGCTAAGAAGGAACGTTTAACGATTGAGCAGAAATTGATAGTCATAATGATGACCCAAGGGGCAAAAAAAATTCAAATCGTCAAACCATTGGAATATGTGGAAAGTGACGAAAAAGGTGTCACTTGAAGGTACAAGTTTGAGGTCGAACTTTCCTGAACCCAGTGGGAATAATGCAGATTCAGTTCATGCGTTCATGAGTCTTTTCATGTCTAGAATCATGTACAGATTCAAGTCATGTGTGTGTGCATTTACATGTTTGTTTTTGTTTTGATGTTTCATTTTCTAGAGTCTCTTTACTTTCTAGTGTCAGAATAAAGGCTGTAATGTACTTTTAAAAGGAGATTTGGTTAATGAAAATTTAGAGAACAGTGGTTGTTCTTTCTTGAGAGGGTGTAGAACTCTTTTCCCCAATCCTGTGGAAGGATTGTTTCTTATCTTTTTGTTCTTAAAACATCCATCTATCTCTTCGGTATTCAATACCGTCCTACATCATAAAAAGAACAAAATAATCTCCAAGGTTTAATTAAGCAGATCACTGCACCCGCATACCTACACCAATACATCCTCCGGGCAATTTAAATTATATAGATGTGAATTTCAAATAATGGTTGCAAAGCTAGTCACATTTAACCTGTGATGCTAAAGCTCCAGTAGCAAAGCTATCATAACACTCATACTAGAAGTGTTGGCCTCGCAAGAAATTAAAATCTGGAGGTCCCAGAGAAAACAGGTTAATCAGTTAATGACCAATAAGCCATTAATTAAAATTCGTCAGAGTATATGTACCAAGCACAAGCAAAGTATGTTACCATGTCGAAATTCAGGAAAACAAGTCATGTGAAGGGTAAGTGATGCTGCATACTTATTTAACAATGTTATTTAAGCTGTCAGAATTGAACTTTGAATTTGGACTATGATTTTGTTTCTGTGTAATTTGCCTTTGTCTTTTTGTTCACCGTGTGATTGGGTATATTAAAGAGATATGGCCTGTAATTTTTCGGATCTGATTGTGGTATTAAGATAAA
This sequence comes from Embelia ribes, assembly GCA_001753735.1. Lineage (NCBI taxonomy): Eukaryota > Viridiplantae > Streptophyta > Magnoliopsida > Ericales > Primulaceae > Embelia > Embelia ribes. The sequence goes on along the minus strand of MKEJ01021081.1, from coordinate 6,926 downwards.
TAGAACAGTTATCTTATCAGGAGTTTCTTCAGAGGTTTTTTTTTTTTTTTGCTGTCACGTCATGTATTCAGTGCTGCAGTATAGTTATTTAACATACCTATTTAAGCCATCTGAATTGAAGTTTGAATTTGGACTGTCTTTTTTCATTAGATCAATTTGCGCTGGTACTACATAATAATGTAGAATGATACCACCCAAAATGAAAGGAAAAAAAGAAAATTCTTACAATTGTCCAATTTTTTTCCAATACCACAATCTCATTTGCAATACAGCCAAATCTCTTTTATAGACCCAAAATACTAGTAACAAAAGACACTGAGAACGAAAAGACAGACCAAACTCAAAGAAATGAAATGAAAAGACAAAGACCAAATACAGAGAAACAAAAAGACTGTCCAAAATTCAAATTCCAATTTTGACGGCTTAAATAGCTAGGCTAAATAACTACGTCATATCAGGAAGTCAAGGAACAAGACAACAAGGACCCATAGAATGACCAAAAAAACATACCACCATCCTCAATGCATAAGATAACCAAATGAGGGACGCAAAAAATGATTAAAAAAAGAATCAGGGAAGGTCAAAAGCTATGTCTAGAAAAGCTAAATTTTGGGAAGACAAAGACAAACAATATACAAGTACCTTTTGAACCCTCGCAGTCAACCGCGTCATCGCACTCTTAATTTTACGCACCCGATCTAAATTGCGGCTACTGATCTGCCAATTAGAGAAATTACGTTAAAGTAAGAAATGGAGTTAAGAAAATAATTCAGAAACTTTTCAGTATCAATACAGTATGAGACTTTGTACAGATGTCAAACGCTAAAGAATGCAGAAATTCACTCATTTTTTTCACTCTTTTTTCCTCAATGTGAAAATAATTCCGGACAACTAACCAATTAATTTATGTATCAGTCCACTAAATTTCTTGGTATAGAGGTTTTCTATATCAGGATCCTGACAAATGAAATACATGAAATTCACACCTTAGTAGTGAGTTCATCCAAGGCTGGATAAGCAGCAGTCTCCAATTCTGTTGTACGAGCAGCAAGATAACTGCAAATGGCTTCCAATGCCACCTCTAGTGCCCGGAACTCAAATGGTGATTCTGCATGTCAAACCCAAAATTTCAAGAACATCGAACTATAAAATGAAAACATTTGGAAAATATAACCTATCAAAAGAACAAAAATTTATAGCTACAGAATCCAAAGAATATTTTTAACAGAGATGGAAATGCATTAAAAAGAGGAGCTTAAAGTTAAATACATACCATCTTCTTCACCAGTATAACCATCATGCTGGCCGCCAATGTCCTTCCCATCTGCTTGCGCTTCACATATGGCATTTGCAGTAGGCAATCTTCGTCGAAGTTCTTCAACAACAGGAATAACATTATCATCTAATGGATCTCTAAGCAACACCTATGCCCTCCAAAAATACAATATGCTAAAAATTAGCTAACATACCCAACTTAACGTGAATAAATAACATTGGTATGTACATTTACAAATGCAAGGATACAAAGAGGATAGCTTCATTGTGCATCCATTACTCACAAAAATCTTAAAAATTATTTAACATATGCAAATCCCAAGAAGTGGAGGCAATTACTCGAGACAATGTCGACATAGGAGAGGAAATAAAACTTCATCAGAGAAGAAAACATCTAATCCCTCTCGCGTTACATAACTTAACATGGGAATGAGAATCTTAAGCTACAAAGCTTAATTTTGACTTCTGGAGCAAAATATTTAGAATTGAGAAGAGCAATGTATTCTTTACTGAGTCAAGTACCTCCACGTTGAAATCGGTTGATTATGTTTACGTCAAAAGGTAGCATCCCCTACTTCATTTAATTGATTACCCTCTTTATCTTTTCTTAGTAGATTCAACTGTTTTTTCACAAGACTCGGTTCTCTCCTCCAAGTCATAGTAGGCTTTATAATTTTAAGGCATTGATAAACAGCTCCGCTAATAATCAAACCTGACTTTCTATGTTAACAAGTAGAAGTCGTAAACTTTGATAGACGGTTCAAATATGCAGCTTGACATGTTATAGCTTAAAAGCTAAAACTCTACCAGAATTTAGATAATAAATAATAGAACATACATTAAGGCATGTGAAGGCTACTACTGTGAAATAAGGATATCAAATCAAAGACACTAGAAGAACCAAAATTGAAAATTGAATCTGGAAACAGTTTCTTGAGAAACTTCAAAGAAAAACATCAGCTTTAGGCAGCACACAGAAAGTAGGGTTCTTGATTCTGAAAATTGTTTCTATAGGAAGATTGACCAGTAAATAATAAATAATGAATACAAGGACAAACAAAAAAAAAAAAACTACAAGAAGAAAACTAAAGCAAACAAAATCACAAACGAAAGGCAACAAAAAAAAAAGACCAGTAGTTTAATTAACAAAGATCGCTCAAACTTACCTCTTCAGCAGTAATAATTGCCTTAATGTGCTGCAATTCCCAAACAAACAAGAATTAGTAAAACAAACCCAAGAAGAACATTTAGATATGCACCTATATATACATACACATGTGTGCATATACACATGTATTTGCTGATTAATTGATTAGTTATGCTGAGGAATTATGAAAATACCTGCATATCTACATAGATCAATTTTTTATTATCATTATTATTATTTTTTTTTTGGATACTTGGTCAGTTTGCGCGCACCTCGGCAAATACCTAAGCCATATTGAAGATATGGATATATGTATATACATAAAATGAGTATAAACCTTCTAACTGGGCTAATTTGTCAGTTTATGTGCACCTTGACTAATAGCAAAGGTGCCTAAAGGTTTATGAATTTACCCTCACACATACAAACATATATATGTACGAAATTTTTAGTTTATCATAATAAACCATAAATTCGGAACTAATTCTAGACTCTCATGTGTAAACTCAAGACCTAATTTCTAAGCTACCTAATTTCTAAGCTACATTAAACTTTATACATGGGCTTGTTTAGCTGCAGGCTTTTAATCTTAACCACGCAATTGATAACAAGCTTAAACTTTTGTATATGATTACATGACCTCCCCTCCCCTTGTAAATCGATTTTCAATGGTAAGTTCTGCGTAAATAATTATTGCAATTATAAATTTAACGCTTCAATGTGAGCTTTTTTTGCTGTTCTGACTTTAAAAACTAAAAATTTGAAGCTACATCCATCCATATTTTTTCTTAATAAAGAAATTATTCTATTTTATTTTATTACTTAAAAGCTACATCGAAAAGACCTGTAGTAAATATCTTTGACAGAATCAAGGTGAATATAAAAATAAAATTTGTACAGAAAAATTAACAGTGAAAATGAAAATAATAATTTTTAACTCCGAAAATATAGGAGGGTACCTCCAAATTGAGGACAATGGCACGCTCACGCCCGAGGATTGTGGAAGGGTAAGACAATAGCGGGTCGAGGATCCGGAGATCTCGGGCATGGATCTGAACCCGGTGCATAATCGCGTACTTATCCACGTCCAAAACGGTGGCGTTCCCGTTCGGTTCCATTAAAATCCAGCTCCGAGACCCCGCCGCCCCCTTCGTCTTCCCCGCCTCCGCCCCCGAACCCACCGTCTCGGCCCATCTGCGACGGCGAGACCTCTCCCTATTTTGTAGGGTTAGGGATTTTTCTTTTCCCTTTTCCCTTTTTTTTTTTTGCTATTTTCTTCTTTTTGTTTTGATTTGAGATTTATAGGTTATAGGCAGGATTCGCGTGGGAGATGACATGGCCTACTTTTTGGGTTTCTGTTTTTGCTCTTTTAAAATGGTTTTGGTAATTACTAAGTTTAATTAATTTAAAATTTATTAAGATATTATAAAGAATATTATTCTATGTAATGAATGGTACTTAATGAACTCCTTAATCTATATCATGACCTTAAATGACTTTTAAAAAAATGGAGGTATTATCTGATTTAAAAAAAATAGGACTTGTGAAATAAAGTAAGTTGAACTCTTTCATCATGTCTATTAAAGGTTAATTGTTTGGGCAGTAGTGCAAATAAGTTTAACATAAGAAATATTTTTGCATAAAGGTTGGACCATATCAGGCTACATAGATCTTAAGCTAAAATTTTTAATTATTTTGATTAGAAAAACTGAAACATTTGAGTTAAAATGCATTCAATTTTTTGTTAAAGTAAATCATTTATATATTTTATTTTTTTGCACGAAGTCTGTAACCAAACAATCGTTTTCTGGGTAAGTTGCTGACCATCAATTTTTTAAGCTTTTTAAAGTGGGGATAGATATAAAGCGACCATAGCAATTATAACAGTAATAAATAAAAGGAAAGTGATATCTAACTCAAAATAAAATAGGGTAAGAATGAGACATAATTTGTGGCCATAAATTATATGTAAGATGATACTATTATTAGTAAACTTGACCCTAAAAAAAATACTAAAATAATAATTAGAGAGAGAATAATAATTGAAATCCTTATTAAGTATTCGTTGACATGGAAGAGAAGTACTATTGTGGTACTTGCATCATTTCCAACAATTTCTCTAACTTTGTATCTCTATATTTTTTGTACTAGAATATTGATACTTAATGAATACTACATTCTCACATCAACATCTCTAATGCGTATCTAATCATTAAGATTATTGTTACATAAAATTATAATTTTTTTGATATACTTCGTAATATCATATTAATGGAATATATAATTTTAAAATATTTAAGTAAAATAAACTGTGTAATATGTATGTTATTTAGATCTCCAATTAATAAAAACATAAAAATAAAATTTTAATTTATCTAATATATTACCTATCTATTAAAATAATTATCTTATATTCTTTAGAATAACCTATATTACATAAATGTGATAAATATTTTGTTATATATGCATATACTTAACTAAATTAAAAATAGTTTGTTTATTTAATATTTATTTTTAGATAGTTGAGTTTAGTAATATGTTATAATAATTGTAACAATATTAAATATTAACTTTATATATTATGATATAAAACTTAATTTAAATGAATATATGCATATATATTTTATCATAATGTTGCCAATAATACAAATTGATATTATATTTTATATTAAAATAATAATATTTGCTAAATAATTATTAATTTCATATTGAAGTATTGTTAAGATAACTTATAATTTATTATATGATACAAATTCTCTTTAAAATTAATGATATATTATTTATATTTTTTTGAATTATAGTATAAAACATGGAAATAAAAAACATAACTACATAGAATGAATATATGAAACATTTACATGCATGTAATTGTCTAAAAATATTTAGAGATTGAATCAAAATTTAGATTGCAATCTCAAAACTTTACTTATTGAAAATCAATATTTAGATATTAGATCTAAATTTAATAATATTTTAATTCGAATAGCTAAATGAATTTCCAAATATATATACAAAGTTCCGTTTAGCAACACCTACACTAGCAGGTTATAGTTTTCCCACAATTTATTTGTAGATAATTTCTAGATGCATAACACAGTGTTATTTTGCATCAGACCAAGTCGGATAGAGAGTTTATCACTTGCGGGACCCACATTTCTTTTCTTAAATATTGCCTAAATCCTCCACCAACACCTTTTGTTTTCCAACTAAAAACAAGGAAACAAAATCAACGATAGAAAGATTGGCATAACGTCACCAAAATATATGAATAGATTGTGCGAACTTATCACTAAGATCATGCAAATGAAATCAATAAAAACTAAAACTTGGCGGCAAAGGAGAATTTTGCAATATATTTACTTCTTATTTTTTTCACGCTATAACGAGGGGATAATTTTTTAACATCTTTTTATAAACGACTTCTTCTAAAGAAAAAAAATCAATGATAAACATCAAGTATTCAAATTTTTTGAAAAACTATTTTCACACAAATGTATTTAAATTTTTGTATAAAAAAATAATTTCCATAACGCTATTTTATATTATATTCAGCTTTAAAAATTTTATTCTATATATACAGATATTTTTAAAGTTATTAATTTTTGGTGACTTTCTGCAAATGTTCTATCCTAGTCGGTCTAATGGCAAGATGCATGTATGCAGAGATTCTCTACTAATTAGTTTGTAAAATAATTGTATTTTATTATAGTTAAATAAGCATTTTCAAGGGTAGATGCTTAAGCATGAAATAATTGTATCTTATTATCTAACTCTATTCTAAAAATATGAAGAGTTCAAATTTTTTTTCTATTTTACAATCTGAAAATACATATTTTACTATTACAAAATTACAATTATTTTAATTGATAATTTTGATGAAAGAAATGTAATAATATATTTAACAAAAAATATATATCACCATTTATCTAATATTTTCTTTTAAAAATGGTAAGGATAATTACAACAATGGTCTCCATTGTTTCAATAGTATTTATTTTTGGTCCCTATTGTTTCACTTAAAATAGTAATAGTTCTTATAGTTTGAAAATTAGTTAATTGTGACCCCAAAGTTTAAGAAACGTGACATATTTAATAACTTTTATAGTTTTTGGTCATATTAAAAATACTGCAATACTCGAAATAAGAGAAAATATCAACATTAAATATTATAAAAAACTAACTTACACCAAAATAAATATCATATTAGTAACTTTATATATTTCTCTGAGTTCACAATAATTAAGAGTATAATTTCAATGATCAGAAAAATAATATATAAAAGTTAAAAATTCATTTGCAATCTTTTTTATTTTAATTTAAATGCTCCACATTTTAATTTAACTAAGTAACGATCACTATAAGTATTGTTAAAAATTGAACTTAAAAGGCATGTGAAGAGTAACTCAAAATGGTAAATACATTTCTTGATCCAATTTTAATATGAAATTTGGATTGTTAGAAGGAGTTGGACACTCGACATAAATAATTGCAATAGAATAAAATG
>MKEJ01021075.1:0-10184 GCA_001753735.1 Embelia ribes | reverse complement strand
AGCCTCCTCCCTTTTAGAATTCGCAAGAGCTAGTTCAATCTTTTTAAGTGAATCATTCTGTCTTTGTTCCACTAAGAGGGTCCTGTGGGTGGGTAGACCTCTCTCTAATGGAATGACCGCCTCACTCCCATATACCAAGCTAAATGGAGTTGCATTGGTAGTTGTCAGGGGTGTGGTTCTGTAAGCCTAGAGAACGCTATGTAATTCTTCTGCTCATCTCCCTTTATCTTCTTTTAATCTTGTTTTGATGCCATCTAAAATGGTGCGATTTGAATTTTTAGCAAGGCCATTGCTCTGTGGATAGGAAGGTATGGAATAATAGTTCCGAATTTTATGTTCGGCACATAAAACTTGAATGAACTTTCTGTCGAAATTAGTGATGGGGATATCCGAGACGTGTGATGATATGTTTATAAATAAAAGACTTGGTGTTTTCCATGGCCACTTTGATCAAGGGTATGGCTTTTATTCATTTTGAAAAATAGTTTGTGGTTACCAATAAGTAACGTAGATTTCCTTTAGCCTGAGTTAGTGGCCCAATGACATCCATTCCCCATTGTGCAAATGGCCAGATGGCAGCAATGACAGCCATATCCTGAGCGGGTTGTTGAAGTATGTGAGTTCCTTTGGCATTTATCACATTTCTTTACATCGACATCGGCATCGGCCTGCATATATTGCCACCAATAGCCTTGGCTAATGGCCCTATGTGCTAAAGATCGCCATCATGTGTGGAGATCCGTAGGATCCCTTATAGATTTCTTTCAGTGTAGGTTCCACCTCCCTTAGGGAAATGCATTTGAGATATACACCGGAAAAGTTTCAGCGATATAGTTGTCTGCTATTTGATAACCAGAAGTTTACGGCTTTCCTCTGTATTCTAATAGCATCCTTTTAGTTTTCAGGAACAGTTTGTGCTTGATGAAAATTTACAATTTCATCTATCCAACATGGCTTACCATCCTGAATAAGTAGTATGTTAAGTGGTTGCTATTCAATACTTGGGGTTGGTAAGTAATTAATGGGCATTTTGCGTTCTTCTTCGGCTGACACAGTGCTGGCTAATGTTGCTAAAGTATTGGCATAGACATTTTGGGTTCTTAGCACTTGTTGGATAGAAAATTCTTTGAATTCGGATATGATTTCTGTTATGCACTTCCAATACTCCTCCATTCTAGTGGACTTAGTTTGATATTGTCCCGATAATTGCTCGGCTACCAACTGAGAATTAGTATGTGCTTTGAGTTTGTTGATTCCAATATTTAGTGTTACTCTTAAGCCGTAAAGGATTGCCTCATATTTTGCTTCGTTATTAGTTGTCGGAAAGTCAAGATGTACCGAGCGTTCTGCAACGTTCCCATGTGGTTCAATCAAGACTACGCCAATTCCGAGTCTATTTCTATTTGAAGCCCCATCTACATATAATGCCCAAGGACCATTGTCAAAACCTGCAATCAAAATATTGGGTTCATCAGAAAATTCTGTAATGAAATCGGCGAGTATTTGGCCTTTTATTGCTATACGGGATTTGTAAATGATATGATATACTCCCAGTTCGATGGACCATTTAACCATTCATCCCGAGAGATTTGCCTGTCATAGGGTAGCCTGAATTGGATATTTCATGTAAAAAAGGATAGAGTATGAATGAAAATGCTGCGGAAGCTTTTGGAAAGCGATGAGTAGGGTAAACACCAGTTTCTCCAGTGGCTAGTACTAGGTTTCAAAGGCGACCAGAGTTTTGCTCACAAAATAGATGGGTTGTTGTTCAGAACCTTTTTCACGAAATAGTGTTGCGCTAGTGGCATGTTCAAAGAAGGCAAGATATAAGACCAAAACATCACCATCTTTTGGGATTATTAATTTGGGGGCATATAAATATTGTTTCAGGATTTCAAAGGCCTTCTAACTTTGATCTGTCCATTCGAACTTGCGACCACCCTTTATTGCGATAAATAAAACTTTGTATTTATCAGTTGATTTGCTTATGAACCTGTTTAAAGCAACAGCCATTCCTGCTAGTTTCTAAACCTCTTTTATTTGTTTCGGTTGTCGTAAATTGGCAGGGGCTTGGATCTGTGAGGGGTTGGCTTCAATACCTCAATGACGTACAATAACACCCAGAAACTTGCCTGCCCCCACTCCGAAGGCACATTTAAAGGCATTCAACTTGAGTTTGTATTTATGCAACATATGGAATACTTCCTTCAAATTCGTGACATGATCATCCTGCTCTCGACTCATTACGACCATATCATCAATATAAACACCCATAGTCTTACCCAGGTGCGGAGCACAAATTCTGGTGATGGTCTTCTCATAAGTGGATCCCGAGTTTTTTAATCCAAATGACATAACATTGTAACAATAATTACCCAAGAGTCCTCTGAAAGAAGCTGCTTCCTGATCCGCCTGATGCATCGAGATTTGATTATAGTCGAAATATGCATCTAGGAAACTCAAACGTTGAGTCTTTACCGATACATCCACTAATTGATCGATTTTAGGAAAATGAAAAGGGTATTTAGGGTAGGCTTTGTTTAAATTGGTATAATCAACATAAACCCTCTATTGCCATTCTTCTTCGGTATAACCACGATATTTGCTAACCATTCTGGATAAAAAAAACCTCACGTATCGCTGAAGATGATAATAACGTTTTTACTTCCAACTGGATGGCTTCCTGAAGTTCTTTTTTATATGTTCGGGCCTTTTGTCGGACTGCTCGGAAATGTATATTAATATTAAGGCGATAGGCAATTTTAGGGTTGAGTCCAGGCATCTCTGCTGAGGCCCATACAAAATTATCTATGTTGCTTAAGAGGAATTGAAACAATTCTTTGGCATTATTTTCAAGAAAGGTTGTACCGAGAAGAAAATAATGTTCAGCATCAGAGCAGAGGATTTAACGTTTGACAAGCTGTTTATCTACCTTCTCGTTTGGGTTTATCTCTGGCTCTGTTAAAGGAATCTCTTTGTAAAATGGAGTTTTCTGGGTAGTCGAAGTGATATTGTCTGGATTAGAACGACTCTCTATTTCATTAATATCAGTTGAGGTACAAATTTGAACATTTATCTTCCCTCGGATGACTGCTTTGATGAACTGTTTGATTTCATGTTGGTTCTCCCTGATTGTTTCAATTCCGCTAGGAATAGGGTATCTCACTTTTTTATGTAGAGTAGAGGCAACTGCATTAAGGCTATGTAACCATGGTCGCTTGAGAATTCCATTGTATGGAGACGGGGCATCAATTACTGTAAACTCAACCTTAGTCTTAGTTTGACCGGTTTGAACATCCAACCATATTCTCCCCAAAGCCTTCACTTGATCGGAACTGAAGCCAATTAAGGAAATGGGTGCTAGAGATAATTCTGTAAGTGAAATTTGGAGCTTGGTAGCATATGAGCGAACATAATATCCACCGAACTTCCGCCATCTACCAAGAGTCGGTGTACCATTGCCAATCGGTGTACAACAACTGTTATAATGAGGGCATCATTATGTGGTAAAGAAACATCCTCCAGATTGATGTCATCGAATGAAATGGGTTGTCACACAATCCTCTGCCTTTTCACTCTAGGGGGTCATGGAAGGAAATAGAGTTGACATACTGTTGAAATTGCCACAATCAGTCAATGGCATGTTGTGAATTTGGTATTGTCGGCAACAATTTAGATGCGTGTATAGTAAATATTTCAGGTAGAACAAGGGTGGGTTGATGATGGGGCGGTGGGGCTGAGAGCGCTTCCCGCGTAATAATATATCTATGCAGATACCCCTTGCTAGTCTAGTTATCCAACTGCCTTTGTAAACTTTTACAGTTTGAGGTGGTATGACCATGATCTTGGTGATATTCATAATATTTTGTTTTGTCTCTGTGCTCGGGAGGGCTTTTAAGCGGTGCAGGTAGAGTAATCCAATCATTGTATTTGATTTCATGGAAAATCTCAGCATTAAGCTTTTTAAATCAGTATTGGGGACCCTAATCCCAGAAGCCTTTTAGCTCTTTGTGTTTTTACTCCTTTTTTCTTTTATTGGCCCTCTTTCTTTTGCTTGATCATCCACTCTACATTCCTGTACCACATTATGTACTTCTTTTTCAGAACCCAATTTCTTTCCTTCTCTAGAGACAGCTCTTAACCTTGCTTCTTTGGGGAAGAGCTCGTCACCAGTTTAGAATATAATTTGACATAAATTTCATCCTGAGGATAAAGGCAGGCGGTGATATAGCCAAGGGCAAAAGTATTTAGGCAACGTATCCAGTTGATGGAATTGTGTATATTTCTAAAATGAATGGTGATGTCATTGAGGCTTTCAGTTGAACTCTTCCTCATCTGCATTAGGGCTTCCGGCCCTAAGGTGGTTTTGAAATTTGTGGCGAATCTTCTCAGAAACTTCTCCATCATCTGCCTCCACGTTCAAATCGACCCTGGGACTTCCTGATCCAACCACTTCAATGTTACCTCTCTGAAGATGGAAGGGAACATTTTGCAAAAGAAATTCTCATTGGAGCTCTACGCAAATATTTTTTGTTGATAGTGCATCAGATGGATGCTCGGATCCGAGATGCCATCGTACATGGGAATAGTAGGAGGGCTATAATTTTGTAGGGTTGGCTTGGATAAGATGTTAGGGCTTAAAGGAGATCGGGTCATTCCACCGATAATTCGTTCAACCTGTTCATCCACAGCTGTTCGGAGATAAGGAGGGAGTTAGATGGTGGGGCCCTCCTTCAGGACAAATGGGAATGTTGAATAGGTCTGGAATGATGTGAATTAGGCAGAGAATGAAATTGAGACCTACTAGGTTGGTCATTTCCCGATACGGCTGTTGAACTCGGTTATGCACATGCTGAGCCTAGTTTCTTAAACCACTTCGGGTTTGAAGGTGTGAAATAGGATTGGGACTTTGGGGTACACCCGACACATGTTCGGGGAAATACTCCCTCATCATCCTCGGAATCATACTCTTGGTCATCCTCCCAAAAGGGAATGAAACTGGTGAATCGGGAAGAACTGGCCGAGTTAGAGGAACTGGTGGTTCTAGGCCCTAAAGCCTGAGGGATATGAGTCTTCCTCTTTTGCCCATCATTCACCCTGGGGGAAGGGGATCTTTTTTTTTTCTGATGATAGTAGAATCCCATCACGTAGCCTCTTACCTTGTGCTTGGTACAATGGGGAAGGTGGAGTTTGGTTCTCTGGGTCCCAATCTTCCAGGACTATGAGCATTGCCCGGATTTTGTTCAGTTGCCAAGGTTAGCTTAGGACGGACCCTTTCATCACCGTGGTCGATTTCCATCGGTTCGTGCTCCGGTATAAGAAGGAAGGAATTGTTTCCGCGTACAAGAGTTAATCCTGAGGAACTGAGGGCTGACTGAATTTGTTCTTGCATAATGGAAGTAATCAGGGTTTGCAGATCCAAGGGTTGTGAATGGTTGTTGGAAGAGCTTGGGTTGTTTATTACTTATTGGTTGAGTCTTGCCTATATCTTGGGTAGGATTAGATAAGAGAGGTTATTTCGGGTAATAAAGCTGAGAGGCATCACGGTTGAAGGGAGAGAAGGGATAGTAGATGAAGTTTGGGCAATTTCGGGTAATGTTTGATGTACAGAGATCTATCACTATGAGTTAAATTTGGTGGAGGGGGGTTCTAGATGTTAGGGGATCTTAACATATTTCTTTTAAAGTTTGTTTAGAAAGTAGTGGGTTCAGGAACTTAAAAGTTTTTGTTACTATAAGTTCCCACAGACGACGCCAGTTGAAGAGTATGTATCCGATTACGGATCAAATACACTCTCTCCGTTGATAAATACTTGGAAATACGAATAGGGGGATTATCTTCCGAAGGTCCTTCTTCAACTTTTCTTTAGTACCTGAAAGTGCGGACATGGGGATCGTCCACCAACTCTCCGATATTCAAGTCCACTAACTCTCCGATATTCAAGTAAGGGTTCGGGTAAGGTAATAGATATAATTAGAGTATAAAATGTATTGGTTAAGCATTAAATGTAGAGAGAGGGAGTAACTTTTTTTTCACCTGTTTTTTCAGCTAACATGTAACAGCTTTATAACGCACAATATCTGTACCACTATCAAATAATATCTATCTCATTAGTCCCTGATTTTCCTGTTAATCAAAATGTGCAGCAGATAGTTTGATGTAATTACAATATTAATCTCTGCATTTTATTGTATTTACAAATACACATTTATCAATATATATTGCGGCTTTGGTTCAAAAAGTCTTAAGCATGAGAACAAGTTTTTTCTTTTTTTATTAAAGAAAGCTAGATTTTCATACTTAAATAGTTAGGAATTGGAACTACTGAAGACTCAAAAACATGCTCTTTTAGCTTTTTGGCTAATATCGAAACCCCTTTTTTTTCTTTTTTTCTTTTCTTTTTTTTTAACATATATCACTTAACAAGGTTGATTAATTAAACAAAATGGCTTCTTAATAGTTGAGAGACAATGTCAAGAATTTTTTGTTTGATATACTGAAAATTTCAACTTACCCTTCATTATCAAATTTAAATATAGGTTTTGTTCTCTATTTCCAAATGCATTACAGCAATTCTATTGACCTTTTTTCTTTTACCATGTTTTTCGTCAAAATAATAAGGGATTTCAACCCTTTGGGCAATAACTAATCCTTCCTTTTTTAATTATCCAACTAATCCTGTCTTATTACCCTTAAGAATGTGCTTTTCTTCCTTACATATATCTTTATTTATGTGGCTGAACATTAAACACCCTAACATCAAAAAATGTTTTGGAAAAACCTAAACATAGGATAAGATAGAATTCATTAACTAAGCGATTAAAGGATTACCACGTCATGGTGCTACCTTATGCCCTCCCGAACCCTAACTATGAATTACAGTAATTTTGCCAATACATTAAAAAATTTATTCAGTAATAGATCATAGTAGTGATTTGGCAGTGCTAATTTCCCCATATATTTTACCAATCGGCCTAGCTTGTCACGTGTGGAACCCACGATTACATAATTGATAACACGTGTCCATGAAGATGATGCAACCCAAATTAAGGCCGTGTTTCCCAAATTAATTACGAAAGTGATGGAAAGAGAAAAAATTGCACAAGAGCCATGCCATGATTTTCAAATAAAGCATAAGCTTTTTGAGGTGGTCCCACACAAGCTTCAGTCAACCTCTTACACATAGACACGTATACGATATTTCCCTTAGTCAAAGGTTTAATTTCCAGTATAATTTAATATAATATATCATCACCATGCAGAAAATAGGGGGGAAAAAAAATAAAAATCAATTATTTGATTACTTTATATGGGTTGAAAAGGACAGTTATATCATAGGTGGCGCGAACACGTATCGATTTCCAACTTTCCGGCAGACGTCTCCGGCGATATTGCCGGTTTCCGACGTGTTGGGATCTATGAAACCACCTTCAAAATGTACTCTGGATTATTTAACTTAAAAGAATTTATTGGCAATAATTAATCTTTTGTTTATATGAGTAATTTGGGTAAGCATAAGACAAAATTGTATACTTTCTAGGAAGAAATTAATTTTTTAGATTTGACTATCACCTAATTGGGCAAAGCCTATGGGACCAAAGAAGAAAAAGGTTTCTTAAAAGAAAGATAAGGTTTACTTAAAGTGATTTTCACTTGAGACAAAGACTAAAATATATTATATGTTTGAATTATTTTTTCTTACCAAATGTATGCAATAGTTGAGTGATAAGTGCGAAAATCTTGATATGAATGCTTATTTTGTACACCCAAGCATAATTTTATATAAATATTGCAAGTATTTTATTTGAGTTTTAATGTTTTGGGTGATAGATAGGAATTAATAATGTTATGGGTTAGTTAATCCTTTTTTCAAATGATAATGAAAAAATATATAGAGATCTCGTCATTAAAGATTTCACAATAAAAATATCAATAGACGCTAGTCGTATTTTAATTGATCAATAATATGAGATACATGTGTAATCTCAATTCAAGTTATATTCGGAGACTATATTGTTGAGTCGAGTCTATAATAAACACTGATATATTGTTACGGGAAATTATACGATCATTATTGCACATATGTTAGAAAGTTCATAAATGTTTATCTTCGGCTAGAAACACATATATGCATAAAATTAAGAAAGGAAAAACAAGAAAAGTTTCGAACAAAATTCCCAGAAAAGCTATCGGAATAGAGTAATATTGGATATTTTGACAAGCTATATTAGATCATACAAGAACATGAACTAAATAAAACCCCATACAAAACCAAGAAGCACAAAAGGAAATATTTATATGATATTGTAGTTATTACTGAAATCACTAACATCAAGCATGTGTGGGATTTCAAACTTCAACAAGTTTTCGCTACAATAGCTTTCTCTATCATCGTCCGTCGTAGTACTGCTGCTGTTGACGTAAGTCGAGTTCGAAGTATCAAACGGTGTAGAGCTCGAGTTCGAAGAAGGCGTTGATATAGTGGATAAGCCCGAAGCGAAGCCGAAATTATTGACATTGTTGGTTTGGAAAACTGAGTTTTCATATAACCGGTGGTCCATATTACTTTGGTCATGACAACCATTTAAGTAACCGCAATTTTGTAGAGTAAAGTCTTCTAGTAAATAGTTAGACGGGGTCCACTCATTTAGTTGATAATTTTGAGGGATGTAATTGGGGACATTTGATGATAATTGTTCCACATTTGGTTCACAAGTTTTAGACGTAAAGTTGGTAAAATTTGATGGTTCCATAAGTTGAGCTTCACTACAAGAAAATGGGATAGTAGTACAAGTTGTGGTTTCTTGAATAGGGGCTTGAGCTTGGCTACCTTGACCTTGAGCTTGGGTATTGGGAAATTGATTTTCTTGGAAATTTTGCATGAACAAATTCGGTTTTTCGGTTTGAGGATTGGACATAAGAGAAGTGGCTAGCCTTAGGATCTCAGGGTTAACAAGGGGTTGAACACCTAGCAGCCTTGATAGGTTCATTTGCGAAGAGTTATAGAGAGACGAGCTCAAGATCGAGGAGAAGTCGAGAAGATCGAGGCGTGGACTGTGAGTAACTGGATCGATTCCCATCCTTAGAAGCCTTTTCCTGATGTGGGTATTCCAATAATTCTTTATTTCGTTGTCCGTCCTTCCCGGCAAGCGAGCAGCAATTGCAGACCACCTATGATCGATCAAAAAAATTTAATTTTGTAAGGTACTTCAAATTTAGCCAATTTTTATGGTACGCCCTGCGCGAACAAATTATGAAATGTCTCAAATAATTCTTATTAGAAATGTAATAAATTAAGAAACTTACTTGTTTCCCAAAATACTATGTAATTGTATAATAGTTTCTTCCTCTTCAAAGGAGAATCTACCCCTTTTAATATCAGGCCTCAAGTAGTTTGTCCAACGTAGGCGGCAACTCTTTCCACACCTTTGGAGTCCTATATAAATTTTTAAATAACAATCAACACACAATTAAAATAAAATTTTAAAAAAAAAAAAAAACAACATTTGAATTTTCGAACAAAAGAAAGAAACTACAAAGTACATCAAGAAAATCATCTTATTACCTACAAATCTGTCACTGTAATTATAAGAATTTGAAAAATATACTTATTAATAAAATTAAAATTTATTTAATTTTTAAATAATTTGTTATTATTTTTTTCTAAAACATGCCCACCTCTTGTGTATTTTTGATAGGTAGTGGTGAGACTTTTGTTCAAGACTCAACTAACTCTTATACCATGTTAAATGTTATGCTATGTACAATTTCGTACAATTTCATATAAAAGACTGAAATATTAAACGGAAGCAGATCATATTATATTTTATTTTCAACAAAAGAAGAATATATTTGTATACGTACCGGCCTTCTTAGGAAGGGTTCTCCAATTGCCATAGCCATTCTTTTGAATATAATTCAAAAGCTTTTGATCTTCCTCAGGGGTCCATGGCCCTTTTTTGAGTCCATTTTTTTCACAACAAGGTGCTCTTCCCATGGTGCCACACTAACAATTGTGCAAATTTCTTCTTCTTTAGATTCTGAGAGAGAGAGAGAGAGATGTAGATCCGTATTGGCAAGTGTTGCTTGTGTGTAAATATATAGGGGTGTTTGTATAAGGCCAAAAGGGAAAAATAGAAACTTTGTTTGGTTAAGCTTGTAAGTTTCTGTTTATTATTTTTTTT
>MKEJ01021072.1:0-12246 GCA_001753735.1 Embelia ribes | reverse complement strand
TGCATTAATGAACTGTCTGAATTCATATTAGTTGCCCCTAATTGTTTTAATTCTGCTCGGAACATGGTATCGTACTTTTTGGTGTAGAGTGGAGGCAACTGCATTAAGGTTGTATTACAAAGGCCGCTTGAGTTGTATGGAGAAGGGGCATCAATTACTGTAAATTCTACCTTGGTCTCAGTTTGGCCTGTTTGAACATCCAACCATATTCTCCTTAGAACTTTCATTTGCTCTGAACTAAAACCAATTAAAGAAATAGGTACTGCAGATAATTCTGCAAGGGAAATGAGGAGCTTGGGTAACATATGAGAGAATAGAATATCCACCGAACTCCCGCTATCTACCAAGAGTCGGTGTACAACAACTGTTATAATGAGAGCATCATTATGTGGTAAAAAAAATGTCCTCCAGATCAGTGTCATTGAACGAAATGGGCTGTTGCATCATCTATTGCCTTTTGACCCCAGGGAGGTCATGTAATGAAATTGCTACCGTCGGTCAATGGCGCACTGTGAATTTGTTACTTTCTGCAACAGTTCAGATGTGTGTATAGTTAATATTTCAGGTAGAACAAGGGCGGGTTGATGAGGGGCGGTAGGGGTGGGAACACCTCCCACGTAACAATGTATTTGTGCAAATACCCCTTACTAGCCCAGTTATCTAACTGCCTTAGTATACTTTTACAGTTTAAGGTGGTGTGACCATGATCTCGGTGATATTCACAATATTTCGTTTTGTTTTTGGGCTCGGGAGGGCTTTTGAGCAGTGCAGGTGGAGTGACCCAATCATTGTGTTTGATCTCACGAAAAATCTCAGCATTAGTCTTGTTGAATCGGTGGTGGGAACCCTGATCTTACTGTCCTCTTTACTCCCTATGTTTATACTCGTTCTTTCTTTCATTGGTCTTTCTTTTTTTTGCCCTATCGTCCCTTCTACATTCTTGTACTATGTTATGCACTTATTTTTCAGAACCCGATTTCTTTCTTTCCCTAGAGACAGCTCTTAACCTTGCTTCTTCGGTCTTTGAGTACTTATCTAGCCGAAGGAAAAGCTCACCCATGGATTTAGCCGGTTCAGAATGGAATTTTGCATAAGCTTCATTCTGAGGATGAAGGTAGGTAGTGATGCAGCCAAGAGCGAAAGTGTCAAGCAATGTATCATGGTAAAGTCATGAATCTTTCAGTAGGACTCTTCTTCATCTGCATTAAGGCTTCCGGCCTTAAGGTGGTTTTGAAAATTGTGTTGAATCTTCTCAGAAATTTCTCCACCATCTGTATCTACGTTCGAATCGACCTTGGAACTTTCTAATCCAACTATTTCAAGGCTATCTCTCCAAAGGTAGAAGGGAACATTTTGCATAAGAAATTCTCATTGGAGCTCCACGCGAATATTTTTTGTCGGTAGTGCATCAGATGTATACTCGGATCCGAGATACCATCACATAAGAAGGGCAGAAGGGCTATAATTTCGTGGGGTTGGCTCGGATAAGATGTTGTCACTTAAAGGGGATCGGGTCATTTCACCGATTATTCGTTCAACCAGTTCATCCACAGCTGTTCGGGGATAAAGAGGGGGTTCGGGGGGTGGGGGCCCTCCTTATTCGGGATAACTGAGAATGTTGAATGGGTCTGGAATGATGTGAATCTGGCAAAGAACGAAATTGAGACCTACTAGGTCGGTCATTTTTCGATACAGGCTATCGAACTTGGTTGTGCACATGCTAAGCTTGATTTTTTAAACCACTTAGGGTTTGAAGATATGAAATAGGATCGGAACCTTGGGGCACACCCGACACTTGTTCGAGGAATACTCCTTATCATCCTCAGAATCATACTCTTGGTCATCCTCCTGAAACGGGATGAAACTGGTAAATCAGGAAGAACTGGCCGAGTTGGAGGAACTGGTAGTTCTAGGCCCTGAGGTCCGAGGGATATGAGTCCTCCTTCTTTGCTCATTATTCACCTTGGGGTAAGGAGATATTCTTCTAACGATAGTAGGAACTCCTCGCGTAGCCTTTTGCATTACGCCTGGTATGGTGGGCAGGGTGGAGGTAGGTTCTCCAAGTCCCAATCTTCTAGGGCCATGAACGTTGCTTGAATTTTGTTCGGCTGCTAAGGTTGGCTTAGGGGGGACCTTTTTATTAAAGTGGTCAATTGCCATCGGTTGGTACTTTGGTATAGGAAGGAAGGAATTGTTTTCGCGTTCAAGAGCTAAACCTAAGGAACTAAGGGCTGAGTGAATTTGTTTCTGCACAATAGAAGTGATCGTGTTTACAGATCCAGGGGTTGTGAAGGGTTGTTGGAGGAGCTTTGTTTATTTATTATTTACTGGTTGAGTCTCGCCTATACACCAGGAAAGATTAGTTCAGAGAGGTTGCTTCGAATAATGAAGCCAAGGGGTATCGCAGTAGATGAGAGAAAAGGGATAATGGATGAGTTTTAGGCAATTTCGGATGATATTTGGTTTACAGGGAGAGATCTGTCACTGTGGGTTAAATTTGGTGGAGGGGGGTTCTAGATGTTTTGGGATCTCGACATGTTTAGAAAGTAGTGGGTTCAAGAACTTAAAAATTTATGTTATTATAAGTTCCCACAGACAGCTCCAGTTGAAGAGTATGTATCAAAGTATGAATCAGATGCACGCTCCTCGGTGATGAATACCTGAAAACGTGAATAGGGGGATTATCTTCCGAAGGTCCTTCTTTAACTTTTTTCGCTACCTGAAAGTGCGGACAGAGGAATTGTCCGTGGACTCCCCGATACTTAAGTAAGTAAGGATTCGGATAAAGTATTAATGATAATAATTGAATTGAGTAAGTATTAAATGTAGAAAAATAAACTTTTTTTTATCTGTCATTTCAGTTAACATAGCTGTGAAATGATATTTATCGCATTGGTTCATGACTTTCTTGCTAATTAAGATGTGCAGAGGGTACTTTGACTTAACTACAGTATCAATCCCTATATTTTATTGTATATATAAATACATATTTATCAATAATGTATATATAATATTTATAGTATACGTATATAAATTTTCTATATTGTACCTAAGTTAAAGTGCAGTTAAAATAATATAGTACCCATAAATAGTGATAAGTTTGGGTAAAGAATGAGTTAAAACTAGTAATGAGTTTTATGCAGGAAAAGGCTGTTAAAACTAATTTAAATTAGTAATTGTAGGATAAAGGTTATTTTTAGAAACCAAAGTAGTGGGTAAAAGGCAAAATTTATCCATAATTCGCCATTAAGAAAATATAATGAATCCTAGTCAATTCATTGGCTATATTTGGTATTTCTATTTATTCATCAACTTCTCTGGATATTGTTAGCACACACCCCAACTAGAACATTGCTAGTCCCGAGCAATGCAAAAATAAAAAATAAAAAATAGAAATTTTGTAAAATAGAGATAAATTGACATTATGCACCACATAAGTTATTATTCATACCAGTCAAAACTCGCCAATTAGCACTATTTCTGACCTGATACTTAAAATATTAAATTCTGAAACTTAAACACGAAAATTTTAAATTGGATTAGTAAAAATAAATTTTTATCCCTGGAAAGAGAGATTTGTTTTTCAATTTTAAATAAAAATATATATACAAACTAGTTTGTACCAGAATTTATACAAAATAATTTTTGTATAGCTCATAATTAACTACCCTATTATGTTTTTTTCTTTTTCTATAAAATAAGGTGACGTGGCTATTTACTTTCGTATGAAAGTTCCAAAACCAAGATATATACTAACATCTATGCAACAACTTACAATAGCATTTACATATCATCCACTAAGGAGGACTGATAGCAACATCATTCAAACTTACACACTCATGTCGATATTTGCCAATTTGGCGAATATCCCTGTTGTTTATTTTCAAATTTAGGATTTGTTTGATTGCAGCCTATAAATTTTAGTTTTTTTTTTCCTTAAAATTTGGACGGAGTTTAGCTGCCAAAATTTTAAACTTAATTTATTTATTAGTTTTGCCTAAATAAAGTATAAATTTTAGGCTATAAACATCTAATTTGTTTAATAAAAAATAATCTAATTTATTTAGTTAAAAAGAACCCATTGCTAATCTTACAGGTGTTGGATTACATTGTTAGAGCATTTGTTTTTTTTTGTTTTAAACATCTAATTTGTTTAATATATTGATACATCTAATTTTTTTTTTTTTTTTTTTTAATTTAGTTTTACATTTAAGCTATTGGGTGTTTGTGACGACACTTGGTATGAAATAAAATTACTAGATTGGGAAACTATTCAATCAACTGCAAACGTGACAACAGGGACATGGGAACAGACAATTTTTGCTAAATAGATAATAAACGAAGTAGCAGAGGCCCACAACAGCTACGTAACAAAGCAATATGCAATGGGAAAAGATTAAATTAAATTGATTAAAGCACGCCAACATTGGCTTTTTATTGGAAATCATGATAACCAGAAGCCATACTAGGATAAGAGCAACGACAAATAAATATTAAATATATACACATATACATGTGACTTTTGGAGGTCGGCAATAGCAAGACATTGGGCTGGTTTTGTTTCAATACCAAAAGTTACTCTTCTTGTTTTTCTTAAAAATAAAAATTAATATTTATTTACACCATCACAAATATATTCATGTGTATTTAAAACTATCGAAGTTATATTTTCTTAAAAGTAATTTTTTTGTTATTTTTTTCCTAGATGTAAATTTCTATATAATTTTATATTACTACCAACTAATTTGCATTGCATTCAATACAAAAAGGTACACCTCTTTAATTTAATACTAAATGCAACTATAATATTTATAATTATTACTGATTTTTTTACCTCCATCCTAAATAATATTTTAATATTTATTAGATGCAACGCATATTTACATGGAAATAGGAGTCCCAAATGATTTGAATTTTTTTTCCAACTTTGGTGAAAATTGTTAGCTTGAAACTGTATTCTATGAATTTCTTTTGTTTTCTTTTTACCAATAGAGTTGCAAACTAAGTTTTTCCCCCCCTATAAATTTGCAAAGGAAGTTTTTTTAACAATTTACAATAAAAGCTTTTGACTAATACAATTGCAAAAAAGGTTTCACATTTTATAACTTTTGAACCTCGATTGATACAAGGATCACTAATGTAAAAATATAACAAAAAAAAAAAATTCTTTATTAAAGTTCTTTATAAAAGATTACTCTAGAAAATGGAGCTTTAGCAATTATCTGTATGAAATACAGCAAAAATGTTTCTCATAATCACAAAGATTTTATGCTTTTCATGTTTTTACCATACCAAAATACAAGAAAATGAACCTCACAAGATAAAAGTGGTGCAATAGCACCAAACTGTCATTAACACAATTCAATTAAAACCTAAATTGACAAATTTATGACCAAATCATCTCATATAAAAAAATATATATACCTGACTATTTTTTTTGACAAACAATAATGATACAGATTGTCAAATTTTTGCCCATTCATTTAGTTTAACACCACCACCAACACGTAAAAATAAAAAACAAGGGAGATTGCAAATGATTCACAATGTTTTGTTAGGAAATTGAAGGGTTCTATCATTGAGCCCCCTACCAGTCATGGTATGATTAATAAGCAAGAGCATTGTTTGAGGTACAACATTTTATAGAAAGGAGGCAACTTAGTTAAAAAAGCATGTGGATTATATGAAATTTACATGCTTAAAAAACCAAGGAGAATTAAATAATATAATAGTAACAAAAAAAAAAGAAAAGAAAAGAAAAGAAAAGGTTAGCTAGGGTGAATAATTAAGAGGGTCTCATCATGAGGTGAAAGGCATTATTTTGAGGCCAAATTTGGGGAGTGATCTGCTGTGGGAATCCTGATGATGCTGCAGCAGCAGTTGTTGCATACATATTGTTGTGGTGATGATGTGGCGCTGGAGGCTGCTGCTGCTGCTGTATTTGCCACTGTTGATTGCTTGTTGACAGAGGTAGATCTCCCATCCTCCCAGCCCCTCCTCCATTGCTGCTGCTGGGGTAATAAATCTGATGAAAATATAAAAAAACAAAAACCATTTTACTAATTATATATTTTTAAAATTATGTCAACAAGGGCACTCATTATTCTAGTAATTCTCTCCCTTCTTTTTTTTTCCATCTTTTTTACAAAAGAGAAATTAGCACCCACTGGTCTTTGACAGTGATGCTTCTCCTCCTAAGGAGGGAGAATTGCTATTAAATTATTTTGGATGGTGAAATCTACTTTTTATAATTTTTCTAAATATAAAACATAAAACCCTAGTTTAGATTGATCAAGACATACATATATGGAGAAATTTATTGCATGGATATATAATCATTTAAAGTATAAAGACTGGAATTTTTCTACATTCCGAATTTATCATTCTTGGGAAAATGACGACTTTGCAGAAAATTTGATTTAAAAATCAAATGAGAAGACTGATGGAAATGATCTTAAACCTAGCTGTTTTGCGCTTGGTTAAGCTGTTAAATAAGGGTTAAGAACAATAATCGGATTTAATTTTTTTACTTTGATAATCTAATTTAATCTAATCTAAATCTAAAATATAGTAGTAAAAGGATAAATCCACCGTGCATCCAATATTCTATATTTAAAACTATCGTTAATTCAAAGTTAGGGGTAGAACCGAGATTAGATGTAATTTGAGGTTAGGAACTGTAATATATTAAACCTGATAGTTCGATGAGCCGAGTTGGGGTGCGAACATGCGCATGTCATGAGGAGGGTTGAGTGCTGAGGTGGCAGTTGGCGACTGGATGTGCGTTTGGCTAAGAAGCTGCATCGTTTCAGTCTCAATGTATTGCCCATTTTCTCTTCCATTTCTATATACTTCTTGAGGCAAATTCAGCTAAAAATCACAAAATAAGGGGGAATGAGCTAATGATATAAAATATTGATCAGCAAACGTAATCTGCTGATATGCTAGCAAGTTTTTAATCCACATGAACTTATGCACGTTTAAGCATTGAATGAATGAATAATTTATATCAGTCACATAAGTTCTACTTTCATGATCCATGAGGAATTTTTCGCATATTTTTTATGATCGTGGTCTACTGAAAGGAACTACAAGATTCGGGGTTCAAGTTGGGACCGAGCCATATCAAACCAGACAAAGACATTGTAGTTTTCAATGTTTTGCCAAGGTAAAAGATTGAACGGCTCTTCTTACCTATTATTAAATTTATCTTAGAAGAGACTACAAATGTTCAATGTAGTATAAATTATTAAAATCTAAACGACTAAACAAGTGCAAACGAAGGTTATCTGGCAGTAACAGGGTCGTGGCCCCCAGTCATTATAGTGTATCATCTATACGATTTTCCATTAAAACACAAAACGGGGGTTTGAACACGAGCTGAAACTCGAATTTCAAAATTGAGTCTAAGTGTTTGCTGGAGCTCTAGCAATTTTTAACTGCCGAAAAGATGAGAGCCCTCAATAATAATAATAATAACAATCTAAAAGAGCCTATATTCAAGCTCCAATTTCTACCACTAATCAAACTTGATGCGATTTAGATTATAGCAACCGAGAAGCGTGGTAAGTAGTCAACCCTAGATAATTAGCTAAAATTGGACAAATTGAGGTTGATAATGAGTTAAAAATAAATCATATAATATATCTTTTTATACCTTGGGCCTAAGTCCCCGATTGCGCCAATCAAGTTCATATGGCATTGATGTATTATGATCTCCTCCCATTACATTAGGATAATCACCTCCTAATTGTCGATTGCTTTGTTTTGAGGATGAATTTCCCAAGCTCAAATCCAAATTGTGTTCTGTCCCATTCCCGGAACACTCTAGCAAAAATACAAACAATTTAAATCCAATTAGAACTTAACTATACGCACCTTCGTTCACATAATAATTTTATAAATGGCCGTCGCCTTGTGCCTTGATGCTTATGTAAAATACAAAGTTTATGCACAAAGGTAAATATGATTCATACCCTCAGAGAAAAAACAACTAACAAAGAGTAACAAAACTAGCTATTCATTAATTTGGGACAAAATTATCATAATGGACAATAACAACCTTGCATGTGACCAAAGTAGCAGCGTACATGGAAACAAAATCTATATTCAATATCTAATTTATTGTTGTTAATATTAAATGCAACTAGTTAATAATATGAATTACCAGCAGAATTAAGCTCCCCCTCATATATGCTAGGATCAAAATTAGTTACAGCCTCCTTGCCATTACATTTGATTGCAGCTTTATCATAAGCTCTATAAAAAAAAAGTTCATAAAAAGAAACACAAAAATGTTTAAACAGCAATCATCACAAGATAAAATCTGAAAAAACGTTTTTCTGATTAGATTAGAAAAAAAAAAAATGCACCTAGCAGCTTCAATCTCAGTATCAAACAGACCCAGGTATACATATCTGTTCAAGACATAGCCAACAAACATAAATTAAAATTTTTACTAAAAGTTGATGAATAAAAAATTTATTTATAATGTTAGAAAAATGAGTGGCTCACTTTTTCCCCAAGAACTGGCCCATTCTAGCTTCCCATCTTCCACATTTATGCAATGTAACACCTCTATATTTAGAGCTGCCTCTTGGGAACCCAGTACTTTGTCTCCTCAGTACGTGCACAAATTCTTCCTTTGTTAAATTACCCATCTGCCCCTCACATAATATCACAAATAACTTTACCCAATTAGAATCATCATCGTGTTACATTCAACACTAGTGTCGGACGAGAGGAAAATTTATATCCACCGCCGCTGTATAAATTAATACACAAGTTGTATTCTGTTAAATATACAAGGATCCACCAAACAAATACATGTGTTATACATAATAGACTGGTGGTGTATAAAAATTTATTTCATTGTAAAATAACCAGTGTGCAAAAAAAAAATATGGTTGAAATTAAAGAGGGGAGACACTTTTGTTGTCTCTCTACCTACTTGCTTCAAGTCTTCCTCATAATCTTCAAGGCTGAAATTTATGTCTGCCTCTACCCCACGGAATTTAATGGCGGCTCTATCATATGCACTGTAAATACATGTATTTTCTACAATTAATAATAATTTCTTTTCAATTTACTTTATTTTTTTAGTACAAGTAGGAAAATAAATATAGCATTATTTCATATGGATCAAAAACTTACCGTGCTGCCGCATGTGCAGTATCAAATCCGCCTACAGAAATAAGAAAGTTGAAAATAAGGAAAAATAATTTTACCTATTTTTCTTCCAAAAAGTAATTTTTTATGTTTTAAATAACATACCTAAGTACACTTGCTTCCCACAATCCCTGAACCAAAGCCATTAAAAAAAAGAAAGTTGTAGCATGAGATAATGAAATAAATTTATTTCAAAAGTTATAAAAAAAAAAAAAGAAAAGAAAAAGAAGTACGAATACACAAGTAGTTTCAACTTTTACTATGATCTATTCCTTAAAAATTAGGTAATTCGATCATCTATACATAAATTTATTAGTACCGTACCAATTCATAGTGTGAAATATTTTTTTAAAAAATTAAATAAATTATATAGATGGGTCGGGTCAAACCATATATGAGACTCCCACCGACCGGTTCGCCGGTAAAATGTAACGCCTCTATACTGAGAGCTTCTCGACCTGGGCCCCCGCCGGCTCTTCTTCAGCGGCTGCCCCGCCTCCGCCGCCTTCACCCCGCCGTGACCCGCAGCGGCGCCCAGCTCCGACTGGCTGAACCTGACCCCCATCCAGTGCGCCCTCGGAAACTCCAAACCCCCGCCGCCGGCGGAGGCGGAGTTACCTTCCGGAAAGAACTGGTGGGTCACCGGCGGGGATTCGCTTTCTTCGGGTCGGGTCACGGAGAACCCGAATATCTTCCCGCTGGTGACCCGTTTTCTGGCCTCAGGTTGGGGGTTTTCGTCGTCGGAGTTTTCATCGATGATGCTGGAGTCGGATCGGGTCCCTACCCGTTTACCCGAATTGGAGTTCGGATCGGTCGGGGAATAGCAGCCATCGGATTCGTCCAGGTGCGCCATGATCTGATCAGGGGAGCCGTTTAGATCCCACATTCCCTTATTCCCTTCTCTCTGTTTCTCTCCAGAGAGAACTAATATAGAAAGAATGGAAAAATAGAGAGAGAGATTGGGGATTTTTTGGCAAGATCTTATTATTTGGCCCAAATGGCTAAAAATTATGCTCAATCGAGTAGGGTACCCTCTCTCTTTCTCTCTCTGTGTCTCGCTGGAGAGAGATTATTTTTACTTTACTGATATGAGAAATCCATATGCAGCTCTGTTGTGGTGTGTGATTGGTGGGTTTAAATTGAGAGAGAGAGAGTACAAAGAAAGAAAGGGGCCGTCTTTTTCTTCCACAGCTTTCCGACGTTAACAAAATCGAAAAAACAATCTCTCTCTCTCTCTGTCTCTCTCTCTCTCTCTATATATCTCTCACCCTCTACAATGGGAGTAGACAGGGGCCAACTACTGTATACATGACTAATCACTCAGTTACCCCTTTTTTAGTTGTACTAATATTTTTTTCCTTTTTTCTAATTTTGTTTCACTTTGCAGTAACACTAATTGACTAATGGAACTTGTTTGCTTATACTTTAAAAGTTCAGCGTATTAATTTTTTAGTTTTTAAATCAAAATAGATTTGAGCAACAAGGAAAGGTTATAAGCTAATTTAGTTTGTTTTTTCACCGACAAAAGCAATAAGCTTTAAGTTTATTCTTACAAGTTTATTTCATAATATCAAATAAATCAATTTATTAGGTTTTAAGCTGTAACCAAACTAGCTGGATCCCCTAAAATTTTTTTTATTTGTGATATTAATCTGAGAAACTCCTGATTAGTACACTAACAGATAAAATGTTAGTTAGAGGTAGAAAAGTTCAAAATATTTCTAATGACGATATAGCATCTGTTAACATTTTGTTTGGTATAGATGTTTTATATAGGGGAAGGAGAGTGTTTTTTCTTAGGCCGCGCATGGCCTAATTTTATAAAAATGGTATAGTAATAGAAAAAATTATAGAAATGGTATATCAATATTATTTACTATTACTAATGACAATAAGTGTGAAATTCTAATATTTTTTGCTATTACTAGTGGCAAAAAGTGTGAAATTCTAATATTTTTTGCTATTAGTAATGACGAAATATGTATGTAATTCGCATTTTGTAGTGGCGAAATAGAAAAAAATTCTTATAATTTGCCAATATCAGTGACAAAATATGAATAATTCGCCACTACCAATGGCAAAAAATTTAAAAAAAATAATACAATTCACCACTAGCAATGGCGAAATATGGATTTGTATTTTAAGTAAGTTGTCATTGCTAATGGCGAATTATTAAAAAAATATAGTAAATTGTCATTGCTAATGGTGAAAAACAGCCAACCACCTCCAAAACATTTTCAAATCCAAAAAACAACAAAAAATTATTATATAATAAAAAATACCCCGCACTCTTTTAATAACTAACATACACACAAATAATATGAAACAAATAAAAAAACTATAGATATGCATACTGAAAAAAAAAAATCACATGTCAACAAAATACATATACACGATCACCATGACCACAAATTATAAAATAAATCATAAATGTCGTCTACGTTGCTCCTCAGTAAAGTAAATAACTGGTCTTAGATTTCTTATTGGTCTTCGGTGAGGCGGCTCTGCATGTTGCGGTTGCGGGAGGCTGCAGTTGGGGAACATCCAGCTGCGTAGATTGGTCTGGCATATCGTTGTTTGTAGGACGATCAACGTCAGCTTAACTACTAGAAGAAGAACGACCCCTCTTGTACCGATGCTGATATATTTGGTCATATAGTAATGGTGCAAAACTGGACGATGTATCATCTACTATCATATCACGTCAATATAATGTGTTCAAGATAAATTTATCATTTATCAGTTTTGTAATGTATTCATTTCAATGCACCATTCGATCGATGATCATTGGCGTGATATGATAGTAGAGGATACACCGTCCAGTTTTGCGCCATTACAATATGACCAGATATATCGGTGTCGGTACAAGAGGGGTCAATCTTCATCTAGTAGTTCAACTGATGTTGATCGTCCTACTAACGACGATATGCCAAACCAACCTACGCAGCCGAATGTTCCCCAACTCCAGCCTCTAACGCAACCGCAACATGCTGAGCCGCCTCACCGAAGATCAACGAGAAATCTAAAACCAATTTTTTGCTTTACTAAGGGACTTTTATGATTTATTTCATAATTTGT
>MKEJ01021066.1:4275-15531 GCA_001753735.1 Embelia ribes | reverse complement strand
AGAGCGAGAAACACGATAGGTAGAATGGAGAGGATAATAGAGAGCTGGTTGGAGCTCATTTTTCTGAATTGGCTCAGCAAAATAGCTAAAATTTAACATTTAACTATATGGTTGGAGATGCTCTTATAGTGTGACATTTGATGACGTTTTTTTCTTTTCGGTAAATTTGTTCCTTTCTCACCAAGTTATCATATATTGATTTTTTTTTATTAAGAATATTATTAGAAAAAGAAGGGTATCTTCCCGCGGTTCAATAGTTTCATGTTGTCTCCTTTTTTTTTTTTTTTAATTTAAGATTTGTTACTATATGTGAAATTATTGGCAATATTATTCTAAGAAGTTCTCTGTGTACAAAATCCATGTCAATATGAACTAAAGTTGAAGAAAAAATATGGTTGTGGACATGAATAACTGTTTGAAATATGTAAATCCTAATTTATTTTTATTATGCATTCCATGATATCTAGATTTTAGTTTAAGATTTGCCATTATATGAGATTTTTTTTTTTCAAATTATTATTTCTCACCATTTACTTTCTCTTTGCGCATCTATCTATTACTATAAATTCAAGTACATGACAAAACCTATGACATGAATCACTAATTGCATTGTATGATACAATTCTTTTTTCATGATATATAATTTTTTCTGTTTTTTTTATTATTCCTTTTTTCATGATTTTAGAGACAATCAACAAATTAGGAGACTTTCCCCCCTATTCAACTTAAAAAAACAATTTAATTTAATATTTATTTAGTTGTTAATTTTTTTTTTTGTAATTATTTCGATTATTTCCTTTACGATTTATCATTTTATGAGAAAATTATGTAAATTATTCTTATTCACCCTTTACTTTTGATGATTATAAAGTTGGAAAGTAAACAATTAGTATTACTTGCTAAGAGTGTGAATAAAGTAGATTTTATGCCTTCCGTATATAAAATTATGAGTAATGATATATGTACAGAAAACTTGTACCTAATTATATTTTGTAATTAACAATTCATCACATCACATTATTTTTTGTAGGAAGAGAGAGAGTGTGTGTAACGATGTAGTTAATTGTTAACCACATAATACAATTCAGTATAAATTTTTGATACATATATTATTATTCTAAAATTATTGATCATGATTTGTGTATCTAAAAGTGGTCTATCAAGAATTTATTGAAGCGAAACGATGCACATCAATCAAAGTCCCTATCATCACATATATAAATATATGTACACATATACATTATCAGTTGATGAAAATTAAATTCTTTATAAAAGAACCAAATTTTTATCTACCTTTATTGTAAACATTCTACACACCATTTGCTTTAGGTATATGTTAGTTGTGTAAATTCGTATACGCAGAGACAACCATATAAGCATATGTAACCCATCAAAATATGTTGGTATAGAAACATACACGGATGAAATTTAATTTCTTTAGGAGAAAGATCTTGTTCCACCTACGCATATTCAAAACTTGTGGGGCTATTAAGATTTTTAACAAATAATGAGATCAAGTATATATTTTTGGAAACTATTGGGACCATATGCGTAATTACCTTACCGTTTTACCCTGCTTCTGACCCGTCTCTCAGCGTCGTAAAAATGGTGGAGCGTTCGAGCAAGGGCGAGAAGAAGAAGAGGAGGAGGAGATACGACGATGACACGTCATCATCACCTTCATCGTCACCCTCAATTTCAACCTCCTCCGACGACGACGACATCGATACATCCTCAAAGCACCGCAAACGCAGTCACCGGAGGAGGGACGGAGGCTCGAGGAGAGAGAGAGAGGAGAGGCGGAGGAGAGAGAAGAGGAAGAAGAAGGAGAAGAGGGAGCGGGAGAGGAGGCGGAGGAGGAGTAAGGGGAAGAGAAAGGTTTCTGAATCTGAATCGGAATCTGAAAGTGAAGATTTGAAGAGTAGAGTTTTGGCTGAGGATGTGATTAGGGAGATTCTGACGGAGTTTCCAGGTGTTTCGGGGGACATAGAGCAGGTATATACATATATTTGTGATTGTATATAACAGTGTATGTTTAGGGCATTCCCTCCGGATACTCTATTTTCAACCCCTTAATTTTAATCCCTACAGCTCAAACTTTATTACAGGCCAAAATATGGAATATGGTGACACCAGATTTCTTAAACATTAACATAAAACAGCTATGAACAGCAGTCCCTAGTTCTAGGATCACTTAGCAAGTCCCCTATTTTTTAGGGGATTGAATAGTGATAGATACACTGATGGAGACTTTCCTACCCTGCAATCTTGGAAGTTTGGGATAGGTGCTCGTTCAGGAGCTGTGCCCTAATGGGCTCTCCTACGGGAGTTCTATTTTCAGCCTCTATACCTTAGATTCTAACCGTCAAATATTGAAATGGAGCTGGGCGATGGAGATTGCTTACCCTCTAAACATAAAAAACAGAATTGAGGATAAGCAACGGTCCCTTGGCTTAACCTTGGTTTTTTTTGGAGATTGACTAGTATTTGGATACATGGTGGGAGGGTTACTTGGATTTAATAGGGACTCATTTAGGGAACTGGTGGGAGTGCCCTGATGCCCAATTCCGGTAGGGTGTGGTAGACTGAGATGTGAAAAAATTATATAGCCGCTTCCGTTTGAGGAACTTTTTTTGGCCTTAGGTATGGCATAAATGTTTCCCCAAAAGAGCACTACTTTTTTTGGGCTTGACTAAAACTATGATTAGGTTATATAAGGTTAATAGTGTTGTAGTTGTAAATTAGACAATATAGGCTCACATAGAAGGTCAATCACTAACTCTTATTATAAATTTTTTGGATGGAAAAATGGAAAACAAATCGTATTGCTTTATGTTCATTATCAAACTTAATTCGTCATCATATTGTTGTCTATATATCATTCTATGCTTGTAATGCTCAATAACAACTGCCGGCAGTTGTAAGCTGAAAATTTTGGAATTTTTATAGCCAAGTGTGTTTTCAAACCTTTTAATTGTGAACATGAATGGTCCCCTTAACAAGGACTTTTGGTGTTCCTAAACTATAATTAGAGAATGTAAAGTTGAAGAATAGTGTTGTAAATATTATTCGCCGGCAGGGACTCATGGAGTGGGCGATTTCTTAGTTCATTATACATTGTGGAAGGGAAAATGAAAATAAAAATTTCATCTAGTTGTTTGTTTGTAATGGCTGTTTTCTACATTAATGTCTGTATAATATCCTTGCTTTCAATTTTATGCCAACTGTCTTTACAATTTTGAATGTTTAGTTGTGTCCTCAGATTTTTTAGGGTTTTCATATTTAAAAATGATTTAACTTTTGAAAAGGCCGCATTCAGAATTTTGGGAGTTTTAGTATTTAAAAATGACTTAACTTTTGAAAAGACTGTATCCTATGTTATTTGGAACTTTGTTAGAAAAAGAAAGTTTTTGGAGGTGTTGAGAAATGGTTTGCTTATGGAAGTTTAGAAGGAAATCATAAAACAAGATCCAAAAGCATTTTTCAGAATTACAAATACATGCAACCTCGGAGGGACATTTTCGCACTCATCCTTTGAGAAAGAGTGAGGACGAAGAAGCTTTAAGTGGCCTCAAACTTTTTTGTAGTTTTTGGGGTGTGCCTTAATTTTGGATATCTGAGGATAAACTTTTGAAAATGAGACAACTAATACACCCAATGTATAGAGAACTTGACCTGAGTGTGTATGCCTTTTTATTAATATATGACATGAAAAATTCAGTTTCTGTTGGATTTTATTGTTCAAATGTAAAACAATAAGGAATAGCCTTCCTATACCTTTTCTCTTAAAATTGTTGTAGTTAAATGGGAGCTGCTATGAATTTCAGAAATGGGGTGAGCAAAAGACCTGAATGGAGATAATACTTTGAAAGGGAATTCACACAAAAATGTCCCTAGTGCATGTTTTTCTTGGAAGTAATAAAACTTTTTCGTGCTTGAGCATGTAGTTGACAATTTTTTTTATGGTTTATTTCCCAAGTGCATGGTGCAATAGGGACAGTTGGAATGTACTTTGGCTTTCAACTTTAAATTTCTGTTCTTTTGTTGCATCAAAATAATTGGTGTATGCTATTTGTTTCTAATGTGAATGTCGTCGTCTGCCACAATGTTCAGTGTCCAACTTCGACATGGGTGAGGTATCTTCCTAAAAATGTTCATGCTTCTTCCTTAGCTTTCTAAAATTGATTGAAATCTTGTGATTGATAATTAATGTCATGATTTAGTTACTAGGTGCATAGAAAAATTTAGTTTGGATGAATGCCATTGGATGGAGCAAATAGGCTAATCATATTCTAGAGTCTTCAGCGACCTAGTATTACTTCCTGGATATGATATTGGCTTGTAATATATGTGCAAAATGTTATTTTTGCTCTTTGTAATTATAATTTAAATTTCTCAGTTTCTATATGTATAAATGCATGAACTCATTCTGATCTTTTTGCTGGTGTTCTCTTTTATTTTATTTTTCCTCTTCTCCTTTTCTTTTTCTTCATAAACTTGTCTATGGTGTTAACATTGTGTGATGCATCTCTTTTTCTTTCTTCTTAATGACATGTCTTGGATTAGCTTCTGCGAATGATAGACGGAGGACAAGCTGTTGATATAAACGGACTATCTGAAAGGTCTCTGGTCAAGCATCTGAAGAAGCTATTCCTCTCCTTAAATCTCAAGGAAAATGGCAACAATATCTTTTTGCTGCCTCCACATGCTGCTCCTACATTGGAGGTCGTTCTTCCTATGATTAAATCTGAACAACAGCAACCTCATCGTTCTGTATCTCCGAAGGGTGGAAGTTCAGCAGCTCCTGGTAGCAATGGGGAAGAAATATTAGATGATAGTGTTGCTATGGCATGCCCACAAGAAGATATTCCTGGTCCTAAACGGAGGTAATTCTATCTTGTAAGTGTAATTTTGGACTATCTGCTCATATATGTACTGATGCTACCTTTAGAGTGGTTGTATTCCTGATTGTTGGACCCTTTCCAAGTCTTTTATCTATGCCCTCGTCTCCCCGTGGTTCGACTTACCAACTTGGCTTATGGTTGGATCTCATTTTGGTCAAAGGATCCACGTTCCAAGCATAAAGTCATTATGAACTAGTTGTTCCTCCTCAAAGATTGGCCATGATTTATTAGAGTGTACTTGCATGGTTATGGGAGTATACTTACTTTTGGCGTAACCTACTGCTTTTACATTTTCTTAAGACTTTATCTGTTGACATCTTTTTACTTCCCATTGAAATGTTTGGACTGTTTTGTGAACATAGAGTAGTCATACTCCTTAGTGCTTTTAATGCAAGGCTGCTAAAGTATTCAAGTGATATTGGATGGCAATTTCTTCTTAACCTGTTTCGGAACCTTTATAATTGTAATGCATGTGCTGAAATAGCAGGTTTCATATCTAGGTTGTTTCTACCTCAGGAGTTGTAATACCATGGGGCATTGACAATTAATTTTTGGTCTGTTTTTTGGGATATACTGCTCTTTCATGTTTGTAAGATATAATATGGGGCATCATGTTATTGTATTCTACTTATAAAACGACCTTTATAATTGTAATCATAATATTATTATGCATTAAGAATTTATGTTTTGGCATTTTTTCGGAATTCTAATGCTATGATGCTACCCTCGGAATTGTATACTATGGACTTAAGACTTTGATGTCTCAACATTGAATGAATGAATGCAATGACAAAGTCTTACAAAGATTTGTTTTGAGTTTTCTTCTATTGTATCATATTTTCCATCAAACGGGATTTCCAAGGAAGGATAGTTTTATGGTGTTCAATTATGAAAGGGAGAGAGACACGATTATCCTACTTAAGATGGCCTAGTTTCTTGTAGAGTACTTATTTTTCTTCAGAACTTCCCATGAATGGAGTAAGAAGAAGACGAGGATTCAACATCTCATTAAATCAAGTCACAAACTCTCTTATTCTTCATTTTGAGTTCTGCACTATTTACTCATTTTGTTTTTGAAGTCTGAATATTGTACCCGTTTATGTTTTACTGTTAGATTATATGTTCAAACATTTTCCTCTATTAAGTGTTGTGCTTAATTCCATCTGTTTCTTCAGGGTAATTGGCCCAGCAATGCCTTCTGCTGAGCTGCTTGCTGCTGCAGCTAAATTGACTGAAGCAGAGGCAGAATTAAGGTAGTATCTCCATTCTAGAGAACTCTTTAAACAAACGGAAGGGGAACAGAAGTGATGTGATAGATGAAAAATAAATAAATCCTATAAAATTTCATTATATAAACAATAGAAATATAAATAGAATTTCTTAATAAAGAACTACTATTCCTTAGCATTAAACATTACATTTTTATAATATAAATAAATTTAAATTTAATTTTTAATAAATATATAGTTTAAACATTAAATTAAAATTCAATTTTATGTTTATTGTATAATTTAAAAAATAATTTTTCAAAGTAAATACTAGTAATGATTGTTATTATTTACTTGTTTAAATATTAAAATTATTTTGTATATACTTAAAGTTTTAGTTTCTATGTCGTATTTAGTATTTTTAAGCTCAATAATTATTTTCAAATATTAAATTTAAAATTTAATATTTTAAATACTTATATTATATATATTTTTTAGTTAATAATATTAGTAGATTGAGTGGAGAGAGAATGTATTAACTTTTGAAAAATAATAGTGAAATGATGTGACATGAGAAAGAATATATTAGTTTTATATGTTTAAGGAATGAATAGTGGTTCTGTAGATTTGGAGAATCATTCTAAAGATTGTCCATTTTAGGTATCGACTAAGTAATCTGATGCATGGCAAAAAGTTACATTACCTAGCTTTTGGTTACCTAAAGTAGGAAAAGAAGGCATTATAGGTAATTTGATGCAAGTGCTCATATAATATGACTAAGCTTGTTTCCGTTGCTAACAGAGAGATTGAGGTGGACGAAGATACTGATTTGTTCATAGGACCTCCACCTCCTGCTATGGTTACTGAAGCTGCATCAGTTAATGAAGCAGAGCGTTTTGAAGAGGTCTCTCATTTCACTTTTCCCTTTTTTCTTTTTCCTTTTTAAACTCTCCCTGGTGAACTAGTTTTTAAATATCTTAAGGTTTTGCTTAGTCTTTGTTTGATTTTTCTTGAAGTTTTGGTCAGCAACCTCCCATTTGAGGGGTGGGGAAGGATACTATCATGCAAAGCGCCAATAGTGCAAGGCATGTTTGGGTCTGTTATTTACTTTGGGTAGCCAGTATAAGATCAGAGGAGCTATCCTACTTGAGGAAACTAATGAGCTATTGGTCTGTGACTCTCTAGGATTTTAGGCCCATAAGTTTGGTTGGTAGCATTTTTAATTAGATTAGAAGATGTTGTTTGCGCAATGTGGTCCTTGAGAGTTTTAGATGCCTCTGTGAGACGTTTCCTGTGTTAGTCAATCAAGTACCTAATGATTTCTTTAAGGC
Organism: Embelia ribes; assembly: GCA_001753735.1. Classification (NCBI taxonomy): domain Eukaryota; kingdom Viridiplantae; phylum Streptophyta; class Magnoliopsida; order Ericales; family Primulaceae; genus Embelia; species Embelia ribes. Next base: position 8,088 of record MKEJ01021066.1, on the reverse strand, counting down.
CTTTAGGGTTTTCCGCTGGGGGATCTTTGGTCTCTTTAGTCTTTCCTCCACGTCTTTATTATGGTGGCCTTTTATCTCATAGTTTTATAGTATGTTCAAAGTTTTCGTAGGGGCTTCAATGTTGGGGAAATTAGAAACTTTGTACTTAAATTAGTTTGCCCATATTATTTTGATTTTTTGAGGATTCAGTCAACCAGCTTGGCTGCTTTTTTAGTTTAGATGCGCTCTTCTTTGTTTTGAGATCGGATATTTTGGAAAGGGGCGGTGAAAGATAGCATCTTAGAAGAGTCAAGACCTTTCTTTGAAGGGTACATTCTTTCTACTTAAAAGTACTTTTAAGAAATTTGTCAACCTGTAATTATGTCTCTATTCTTGAACCCGACAACACGTAGTTATTTCTCTATTCTTGAAATTATCAACTTCGCCTATGTATTTCTCGTAAGTGGATAGCCACTCCCAAGTCTGGATAAAAGAGGGTGGTGGTGGTGGTTGTGACTGACAAGTAAAACCAGTAACACACTTATGTATCGGATCCCATAAGAACTCCGAAGTTGAGCGTGATTGTGCGAGAATAGTCCTAGGATGGGTACCTCTTGAGAAGTTTTGTGTTGCACCTTGAGAGTTGTATGCTTTGGCGAGAATAGTAGTAGGATGAATGACCTCTTGGGAAGTCCTCGAGTTGTACGTACCCCTTAGTCTACTCCAAATTCTTGGGATTAAAAGAGACCTGGATCGTCATTCGTCTATATGTGATTATTTGTGATGCAGAGCTTTTGTCATAAAAGAAATACCAGAGCATTGCAAGAAAAAAGTTCTAAATGTACACCACGAAAAGTTTGCCTTGGTATATTTACCTTGTGAAAAAAATATTATAATTATTTGTTTCAGGTTTTGTTAAATGCTTTTTTCCTTTTTTTCTTTCTTTCTTTCTTTTTTTTTTTTGATATACTTTTATTCAGCTGCCCCATCTTTACCTTTCTTATGCAATTGTTCATAGCCTGCAGAGTCTTGGTTTTGTTATCTGGCTAACATTAACTCTTGTTTAGTTTTATAATATTGTCCAATAAACCAGACTCGAGAGAATGAAAAGGATGCTAATTCCTACAGTTTTATCCCCAAATTTCAAATTAAGTATTCTCTTCTTGACTTCTTGTAAATATTTGAGTCTTATGATCAGTGTCTGTAGGTTTAGTAGCTTTGGTTCTTACTTATATGTAGAGACCAATGCTGTATACAGGCTTAATGACGCTTGAACTCACTTAAAGTACTTGTTCAGGTTACAAGAATAATGGGAGCCGAGGTAGATAGTCCCTATGATGTTGTTGGAGTAAACAGAAATATGTCAGCAGACAATATAAAGAAAAGGTTTGTTTATTATAGTTTGATGTGGAATGATCTCTCTATTACTTGTTTGGTGAACTCTGTCCATGGCATGCGTTGGTTTATTGTAGATATCAAAATTGTAATTTAATGAAATTTCTTGACCATGTCCATTCTTAGGAAATAATCACAGAATTATTTGAGTATGCAAGTGCTAAATTTTCATCTTAAATATTAAAAACTGTACAAAACATAAGGAAATTATTGGAACATGAGATAGTTTCACTTTTCTTTGACAAATAAGTACTGGCAAAGACGTCTTGAGGGGAAAACTCTTGAAGCATTTGGTGGCTATGAAGGTTTTTTAGACAATTTCATAAAAAAGAAAACAAAAGCAATAGTGGCCTAGCTACATGCTCAGAGTCATAAATTGGTCAACGTATAGAGATTTAATATTATCATTTATCATGTGGGTTCTCTGCTTTGCAAATTTAAGGATGAAATTCCTTCATTGCGCAAGCCTATTGGCCCCATCCATAAAATTCAAATCTATATCTCACTTTACGGGTAATATGTTCCTTTCTTTCTCTTATGTTTGCTTTGATGATTGCGTTTTTAATTTCAATGCAGTGCATGGTCATCCATGGAATATGTTATGACTTTCATTTGATATCTTACTACTGTAATTTCTTTATCTCTCTTATGCCTTTTTTTCACTTTTCTCTCTATATTTTAATGAGATTATCGGTGCTCATTTTTCATCTTGTTCGTAGTATTGTGTTGCTCTGTATAATGATATGACTCTATATTGGTTGTTTAGGTACTGGAAACTTTCCCTTATGGTGCACCCTGACAAATGCACTCATCCTGAAGCCCATCAAGCATTTATCAGATTAAATAAAGCCTTTAAAGATTTACAAGATCCAGACAAGGTTTGTTATCATAGACTATCAGATACAATTTTCTGAGCCTTCTTTGTTATGTTTTTTTTTTGTCTCATTTTTAGTTTTACGTGTGAATTGTGATTATGATCAATCTAGGGTAATCTTTTACTTGTTCATACTCTTTTACTGTCTTTTAACCTTCCTACCTTTGGCATTTATCTTTGTGATAGAAGATATCACTATGTAAACGTAGTTTGTGATGGAGACGATCTTGCAACTTACCACTGACTGTGCTGGCTGGATTTCAATAAATATTATGATAAATCGTATCCTTGTTCTGAATTATGTTCTGGTTAGTTTTTTTAGCCACAAATGAAGCTTCAATATGATGACTAAGCTGGATTTAGGTCTGATAGAAAAGTAAAAAGTTCCATTAATTTGTGCTTTGCTCAAACCTTTGTCAATGAAAAACAACACAGCTCTTCATTTTTACATGTAAATGGGAACCGACTTTCCTTTTCATCATATTATGCAACGACAAATCCTTACACCAAAACTGCATTACACTCTCAGTTTTTGGATATTTTCGGGTCTGATGTTCTTGTTATAGCTACAATGCATCTGGTCATGAAGGACTATAATACCTGGTCAGAGTACGCTTTGTAAATGTTGTTATTTTTATATGGGTTTGTCACCAGAACTTGATTAGTAATTTTCCCATCATCTTTGGAAGTTCTACATGATATATATTGTAAATTTGTAATTTCGCTTTATGTGGTTGCCTCGTGTTGAACCAAATACCCCTTTTAGTTTTAATTGATGATTTTCTTTTTTTGGAATGATATTGATATCAATTCTTTTTGTCTGTTCTGTGTTGTGTAGCGAAAAGCATTGGATGACAAAATCAAACTCAAGGAGGAACAGGAGGAATTTAAGGTAGGCATGTTTAGCCAAGTGTTTAATTATGATTGGGCTTAATTAGCTTTTATGCGTCCATTGTTTCTAATAATTTAAGGTAGGCATGTTTAGCCAAGTGTTTAGTTATGATGGGGCTTAATTAGCTTTTAAGTATCCATTGTTTTCTAATAGTTTTCTTTTTCCCCCTTTTTGTAGGCTGGGTTGAAGGCAATGCGTGAGGCTGCACAGTGGAGGCGCCTCCAAGGTTAGCTTTTCTTTATACATAAAGTGGGTGATTATCTTTCTCACCAATAGGAAAAGGAAGTTGCTGTTGTCCTAAATCCTTCTTACTAGTTTGAAATGCAATAAATAGTTCTCTACTTCCTTTGGCTCTCTCATATCTTAATTCGCTTTTGTAATCTCGTGTTTGTTTATCAAAATCTTCACGTGTCACTTAACATGGAACCCATGGGATTGCCCTAACAAATTTAAGCCAGAGTCAGTCTTGGTGATCTGGGCAGTTTATTATGATCCAATTGTCTCAGAAAAGTTTACTCGATCATCCACCGTTGCCGATACGGTGGCTAAACAAGCACTTTCAGAAGCAGTGGATGTTCAGATCTATGACAAACCACCTCGATGCATTTTACATTCACTAACTAGTGGCACCTATATAAGGGGTGGTTAGTCCAGTTGGTCTTTGTTGTTCTGC
>MKEJ01021065.1:0-15784 GCA_001753735.1 Embelia ribes | reverse complement strand
AGAGCGAGAAACACGATAGGTAGAATGGAGAGGATAATAGAGAGCTGGTTGGAGCTCATTTTTCTGAATTGGCTCAGCAAAATAGCTAAAATTTAACATTTAACTATATGGTTGGAGATGCTCTTATAGTGTGACATTTGATGACGTTTTTTTCTTTTCGGTAAATTTGTTCCTTTCTCACCAAGTTATCATATATTGATTTTTTTTTATTAAGAATATTATTAGAAAAAGAAGGGTATCTTCCCGCGGTTCAATAGTTTCATGTTGTCTCCTTTTTTTTTTTTTTTAATTTAAGATTTGTTACTATATGTGAAATTATTGGCAATATTATTCTAAGAAGTTCTCTGTGTACAAAATCCATGTCAATATGAACTAAAGTTGAAGAAAAAATATGGTTGTGGACATGAATAACTGTTTGAAATATGTAAATCCTAATTTATTTTTATTATGCATTCCATGATATCTAGATTTTAGTTTAAGATTTGCCATTATATGAGATTTTTTTTTTTCAAATTATTATTTCTCACCATTTACTTTCTCTTTGCGCATCTATCTATTACTATAAATTCAAGTACATGACAAAACCTATGACATGAATCACTAATTGCATTGTATGATACAATTCTTTTTTCATGATATATAATTTTTTCTGTTTTTTTTATTATTCCTTTTTTCATGATTTTAGAGACAATCAACAAATTAGGAGACTTTCCCCCCTATTCAACTTAAAAAAACAATTTAATTTAATATTTATTTAGTTGTTAATTTTTTTTTTTGTAATTATTTCGATTATTTCCTTTACGATTTATCATTTTATGAGAAAATTATGTAAATTATTCTTATTCACCCTTTACTTTTGATGATTATAAAGTTGGAAAGTAAACAATTAGTATTACTTGCTAAGAGTGTGAATAAAGTAGATTTTATGCCTTCCGTATATAAAATTATGAGTAATGATATATGTACAGAAAACTTGTACCTAATTATATTTTGTAATTAACAATTCATCACATCACATTATTTTTTGTAGGAAGAGAGAGAGTGTGTGTAACGATGTAGTTAATTGTTAACCACATAATACAATTCAGTATAAATTTTTGATACATATATTATTATTCTAAAATTATTGATCATGATTTGTGTATCTAAAAGTGGTCTATCAAGAATTTATTGAAGCGAAACGATGCACATCAATCAAAGTCCCTATCATCACATATATAAATATATGTACACATATACATTATCAGTTGATGAAAATTAAATTCTTTATAAAAGAACCAAATTTTTATCTACCTTTATTGTAAACATTCTACACACCATTTGCTTTAGGTATATGTTAGTTGTGTAAATTCGTATACGCAGAGACAACCATATAAGCATATGTAACCCATCAAAATATGTTGGTATAGAAACATACACGGATGAAATTTAATTTCTTTAGGAGAAAGATCTTGTTCCACCTACGCATATTCAAAACTTGTGGGGCTATTAAGATTTTTAACAAATAATGAGATCAAGTATATATTTTTGGAAACTATTGGGACCATATGCGTAATTACCTTACCGTTTTACCCTGCTTCTGACCCGTCTCTCAGCGTCGTAAAAATGGTGGAGCGTTCGAGCAAGGGCGAGAAGAAGAAGAGGAGGAGGAGATACGACGATGACACGTCATCATCACCTTCATCGTCACCCTCAATTTCAACCTCCTCCGACGACGACGACATCGATACATCCTCAAAGCACCGCAAACGCAGTCACCGGAGGAGGGACGGAGGCTCGAGGAGAGAGAGAGAGGAGAGGCGGAGGAGAGAGAAGAGGAAGAAGAAGGAGAAGAGGGAGCGGGAGAGGAGGCGGAGGAGGAGTAAGGGGAAGAGAAAGGTTTCTGAATCTGAATCGGAATCTGAAAGTGAAGATTTGAAGAGTAGAGTTTTGGCTGAGGATGTGATTAGGGAGATTCTGACGGAGTTTCCAGGTGTTTCGGGGGACATAGAGCAGGTATATACATATATTTGTGATTGTATATAACAGTGTATGTTTAGGGCATTCCCTCCGGATACTCTATTTTCAACCCCTTAATTTTAATCCCTACAGCTCAAACTTTATTACAGGCCAAAATATGGAATATGGTGACACCAGATTTCTTAAACATTAACATAAAACAGCTATGAACAGCAGTCCCTAGTTCTAGGATCACTTAGCAAGTCCCCTATTTTTTAGGGGATTGAATAGTGATAGATACACTGATGGAGACTTTCCTACCCTGCAATCTTGGAAGTTTGGGATAGGTGCTCGTTCAGGAGCTGTGCCCTAATGGGCTCTCCTACGGGAGTTCTATTTTCAGCCTCTATACCTTAGATTCTAACCGTCAAATATTGAAATGGAGCTGGGCGATGGAGATTGCTTACCCTCTAAACATAAAAAACAGAATTGAGGATAAGCAACGGTCCCTTGGCTTAACCTTGGTTTTTTTTGGAGATTGACTAGTATTTGGATACATGGTGGGAGGGTTACTTGGATTTAATAGGGACTCATTTAGGGAACTGGTGGGAGTGCCCTGATGCCCAATTCCGGTAGGGTGTGGTAGACTGAGATGTGAAAAAATTATATAGCCGCTTCCGTTTGAGGAACTTTTTTTGGCCTTAGGTATGGCATAAATGTTTCCCCAAAAGAGCACTACTTTTTTTGGGCTTGACTAAAACTATGATTAGGTTATATAAGGTTAATAGTGTTGTAGTTGTAAATTAGACAATATAGGCTCACATAGAAGGTCAATCACTAACTCTTATTATAAATTTTTTGGATGGAAAAATGGAAAACAAATCGTATTGCTTTATGTTCATTATCAAACTTAATTCGTCATCATATTGTTGTCTATATATCATTCTATGCTTGTAATGCTCAATAACAACTGCCGGCAGTTGTAAGCTGAAAATTTTGGAATTTTTATAGCCAAGTGTGTTTTCAAACCTTTTAATTGTGAACATGAATGGTCCCCTTAACAAGGACTTTTGGTGTTCCTAAACTATAATTAGAGAATGTAAAGTTGAAGAATAGTGTTGTAAATATTATTCGCCGGCAGGGACTCATGGAGTGGGCGATTTCTTAGTTCATTATACATTGTGGAAGGGAAAATGAAAATAAAAATTTCATCTAGTTGTTTGTTTGTAATGGCTGTTTTCTACATTAATGTCTGTATAATATCCTTGCTTTCAATTTTATGCCAACTGTCTTTACAATTTTGAATGTTTAGTTGTGTCCTCAGATTTTTTAGGGTTTTCATATTTAAAAATGATTTAACTTTTGAAAAGGCCGCATTCAGAATTTTGGGAGTTTTAGTATTTAAAAATGACTTAACTTTTGAAAAGACTGTATCCTATGTTATTTGGAACTTTGTTAGAAAAAGAAAGTTTTTGGAGGTGTTGAGAAATGGTTTGCTTATGGAAGTTTAGAAGGAAATCATAAAACAAGATCCAAAAGCATTTTTCAGAATTACAAATACATGCAACCTCGGAGGGACATTTTCGCACTCATCCTTTGAGAAAGAGTGAGGACGAAGAAGCTTTAAGTGGCCTCAAACTTTTTTGTAGTTTTTGGGGTGTGCCTTAATTTTGGATATCTGAGGATAAACTTTTGAAAATGAGACAACTAATACACCCAATGTATAGAGAACTTGACCTGAGTGTGTATGCCTTTTTATTAATATATGACATGAAAAATTCAGTTTCTGTTGGATTTTATTGTTCAAATGTAAAACAATAAGGAATAGCCTTCCTATACCTTTTCTCTTAAAATTGTTGTAGTTAAATGGGAGCTGCTATGAATTTCAGAAATGGGGTGAGCAAAAGACCTGAATGGAGATAATACTTTGAAAGGGAATTCACACAAAAATGTCCCTAGTGCATGTTTTTCTTGGAAGTAATAAAACTTTTTCGTGCTTGAGCATGTAGTTGACAATTTTTTTTATGGTTTATTTCCCAAGTGCATGGTGCAATAGGGACAGTTGGAATGTACTTTGGCTTTCAACTTTAAATTTCTGTTCTTTTGTTGCATCAAAATAATTGGTGTATGCTATTTGTTTCTAATGTGAATGTCGTCGTCTGCCACAATGTTCAGTGTCCAACTTCGACATGGGTGAGGTATCTTCCTAAAAATGTTCATGCTTCTTCCTTAGCTTTCTAAAATTGATTGAAATCTTGTGATTGATAATTAATGTCATGATTTAGTTACTAGGTGCATAGAAAAATTTAGTTTGGATGAATGCCATTGGATGGAGCAAATAGGCTAATCATATTCTAGAGTCTTCAGCGACCTAGTATTACTTCCTGGATATGATATTGGCTTGTAATATATGTGCAAAATGTTATTTTTGCTCTTTGTAATTATAATTTAAATTTCTCAGTTTCTATATGTATAAATGCATGAACTCATTCTGATCTTTTTGCTGGTGTTCTCTTTTATTTTATTTTTCCTCTTCTCCTTTTCTTTTTCTTCATAAACTTGTCTATGGTGTTAACATTGTGTGATGCATCTCTTTTTCTTTCTTCTTAATGACATGTCTTGGATTAGCTTCTGCGAATGATAGACGGAGGACAAGCTGTTGATATAAACGGACTATCTGAAAGGTCTCTGGTCAAGCATCTGAAGAAGCTATTCCTCTCCTTAAATCTCAAGGAAAATGGCAACAATATCTTTTTGCTGCCTCCACATGCTGCTCCTACATTGGAGGTCGTTCTTCCTATGATTAAATCTGAACAACAGCAACCTCATCGTTCTGTATCTCCGAAGGGTGGAAGTTCAGCAGCTCCTGGTAGCAATGGGGAAGAAATATTAGATGATAGTGTTGCTATGGCATGCCCACAAGAAGATATTCCTGGTCCTAAACGGAGGTAATTCTATCTTGTAAGTGTAATTTTGGACTATCTGCTCATATATGTACTGATGCTACCTTTAGAGTGGTTGTATTCCTGATTGTTGGACCCTTTCCAAGTCTTTTATCTATGCCCTCGTCTCCCCGTGGTTCGACTTACCAACTTGGCTTATGGTTGGATCTCATTTTGGTCAAAGGATCCACGTTCCAAGCATAAAGTCATTATGAACTAGTTGTTCCTCCTCAAAGATTGGCCATGATTTATTAGAGTGTACTTGCATGGTTATGGGAGTATACTTACTTTTGGCGTAACCTACTGCTTTTACATTTTCTTAAGACTTTATCTGTTGACATCTTTTTACTTCCCATTGAAATGTTTGGACTGTTTTGTGAACATAGAGTAGTCATACTCCTTAGTGCTTTTAATGCAAGGCTGCTAAAGTATTCAAGTGATATTGGATGGCAATTTCTTCTTAACCTGTTTCGGAACCTTTATAATTGTAATGCATGTGCTGAAATAGCAGGTTTCATATCTAGGTTGTTTCTACCTCAGGAGTTGTAATACCATGGGGCATTGACAATTAATTTTTGGTCTGTTTTTTGGGATATACTGCTCTTTCATGTTTGTAAGATATAATATGGGGCATCATGTTATTGTATTCTACTTATAAAACGACCTTTATAATTGTAATCATAATATTATTATGCATTAAGAATTTATGTTTTGGCATTTTTTCGGAATTCTAATGCTATGATGCTACCCTCGGAATTGTATACTATGGACTTAAGACTTTGATGTCTCAACATTGAATGAATGAATGCAATGACAAAGTCTTACAAAGATTTGTTTTGAGTTTTCTTCTATTGTATCATATTTTCCATCAAACGGGATTTCCAAGGAAGGATAGTTTTATGGTGTTCAATTATGAAAGGGAGAGAGACACGATTATCCTACTTAAGATGGCCTAGTTTCTTGTAGAGTACTTATTTTTCTTCAGAACTTCCCATGAATGGAGTAAGAAGAAGACGAGGATTCAACATCTCATTAAATCAAGTCACAAACTCTCTTATTCTTCATTTTGAGTTCTGCACTATTTACTCATTTTGTTTTTGAAGTCTGAATATTGTACCCGTTTATGTTTTACTGTTAGATTATATGTTCAAACATTTTCCTCTATTAAGTGTTGTGCTTAATTCCATCTGTTTCTTCAGGGTAATTGGCCCAGCAATGCCTTCTGCTGAGCTGCTTGCTGCTGCAGCTAAATTGACTGAAGCAGAGGCAGAATTAAGGTAGTATCTCCATTCTAGAGAACTCTTTAAACAAACGGAAGGGGAACAGAAGTGATGTGATAGATGAAAAATAAATAAATCCTATAAAATTTCATTATATAAACAATAGAAATATAAATAGAATTTCTTAATAAAGAACTACTATTCCTTAGCATTAAACATTACATTTTTATAATATAAATAAATTTAAATTTAATTTTTAATAAATATATAGTTTAAACATTAAATTAAAATTCAATTTTATGTTTATTGTATAATTTAAAAAATAATTTTTCAAAGTAAATACTAGTAATGATTGTTATTATTTACTTGTTTAAATATTAAAATTATTTTGTATATACTTAAAGTTTTAGTTTCTATGTCGTATTTAGTATTTTTAAGCTCAATAATTATTTTCAAATATTAAATTTAAAATTTAATATTTTAAATACTTATATTATATATATTTTTTAGTTAATAATATTAGTAGATTGAGTGGAGAGAGAATGTATTAACTTTTGAAAAATAATAGTGAAATGATGTGACATGAGAAAGAATATATTAGTTTTATATGTTTAAGGAATGAATAGTGGTTCTGTAGATTTGGAGAATCATTCTAAAGATTGTCCATTTTAGGTATCGACTAAGTAATCTGATGCATGGCAAAAAGTAACATTACCTAGCTTTTGGTTACCTATAATAGGGAAAAAAGGCATTATAGGTAATTTGATGCAAGTGCTCATATAATATGACTAAGCTTGTTTCCGTTGCTAACAGAGAGATTGAGGTGGACGAAGATACTGATTTGTTCATAGGACCTCCACCTCCTGCTATGGTTACTGAAGCTGCATCAGTTAATGAAGCAGAGCGTTTTGAAGAGGTCTCTCATTTCACTTTTCCCTTTTTTCTTTTTCCTTTTTAAACTCTCCCTGGTGAACTAGTTTTTAAATATCTTAAGGTTTTGCTTAGTCTTTGTTTGATTTTTCTTGAAGTTTTGGTCAGCAACCTCCCATTTGAGGGGTGGGGAAGGATACTATCATGCAAAGCGCCAATAGTGCAAGGCATGTTTGGGTCTGTTATTTACTTTGGGTAGCCAGTATAAGATCAGAGGAGCTATCCTACTTGAGGAAACTAATGAGCTATTGGTCTGTGACTCTCTAGGATTTTAGGCCCATAAGTTTGGTTGGTAGCATTTTTAATTAGATTAGAAGATGTTGTTTGCGCAATGTGGTCCTTGAGAGTTTTAGATGCCTCTGTGAGACGTTTCCTGTGTTAGTCAATCAAGTACCTAATGATTTCTTTAAGGCCTTTAGGGTTTTCCGCTGGGGGATCTTTGGTCTCTTTAGTCTTTCCTCCACGTCTTTATTATGGTGGCCTTTTATCTCATAGTTTTATAGTATGTTCAAAGTTTTCGTAGGGGCTTCAATGTTGGGGAAATTAGAAACTTTGTACTTAAATTAGTTTGCCCATATTATTTTGATTTTTTGAGGATTCAGTCAACCAGCTTGGCTGCTTTTTTAGTTTAGATGCGCTCTTCTTTGTTTTGAGATCGGATATTTTGGAAAGGGGCGGTGAAAGATAGCATCTTAGAAGAGTCAAGACCTTTCTTTGAAGGGTACATTCTTTCTACTTAAAAGTACTTTTAAGAAATTTGTCAACCTGTAATTATGTCTCTATTCTTGAACCCGACAACACGTAGTTATTTCTCTATTCTTGAAATTATCAACTTCGCCTATGTATTTCTCGTAAGTGGATAGCCACTCCCAAGTCTGGATAAAAGAGGGTGGTGGTGGTGGTTGTGACTGACAAGTAAAACCAGTAACACACTTATGTATCGGATCCCATAAGAACTCCGAAGTTGAGCGTGATTGTGCGAGAATAGTCCTAGGATGGGTACCTCTTGAGAAGTTTTGTGTTGCACCTTGAGAGTTGTATGCTTTGGCGAGAATAGTAGTAGGATGAATGACCTCTTGGGAAGTCCTTGCATTGCACACAACCCTTAGCCGACCCCAAATTCTGGGGATTTAAGACTTGGTTGAAGAAGAAGATAATAGCATGAGTAAAATGTTGTTTATGTGTTTTTTGCACTCACAAGTATATCATAATATCAATTTAAATTATAGCAAGCATCTAATTATTGAAAAAGTAAAATATTCACTAGTTACCTCTGTAGCGGTGATGTTGGTTCAAGGATAACTCCCATACGTTATTTTGAGAATACCTTGTCGTCTAGGTGTACTACAATGTTCTCTGTCTCAATAGGAAAAAGTCTTCATTTGGCACATATATCATTTATTACATATTATATTCTGTCTGTGTGTGGTGGATGACTTTAGGCTGTCAAAGAATTTGTTCTTTCCAGTGTCCATTCTCCTCTGAACAATGGGGATCATAAGTGTTGTGTCTCAGTACGATTCATTGGTTGCATTGTTAACTTTTTTGGGTAGTAGCCCTGAGTTTTAATTCGGCATTACTGATTTATGATTTACATTGTGAAAAACTTCCTTCGTGAAGTATGTTGCACTCACACTTGGCATTTTACCTATCGCACCTTGGGGAGCTCCAATCAGAAGTGGAGATCCTCACATCTCAAGGTGGTAGTCATGAGATTGGAATCTTTTTAAGTAACAGAAATAACTTGGTGCATTCACACCAGTTTATGTATCAATATCAGTTAAAATGCGTAAAAAATACCATTATTTCTTTTTTACATAGTTCGTATAACATTACTCTTACATCATTTTATGTATAATACCAAAGAAATGAGATGAAAAAGGGAAGAGAAAAATTGGTGAAAGAAAAGCCAAGCCATAATTTATTACTTAGAAGGAGCTTGGAGCATAGGGAAAAGATGAGAGAGGAAAGAAAAAGGATAGTAAAGATGAGAGAATTTTTACATATGCTACCATACTTTGGGTAAATTTACAAAATTCTTTGCATAATAGTTAAGGTACACAATATTTTACATAATATGATGTACGCATCAAAGAAGATACCTTTTCTGAATATCTGTTCTAAAATACATAAAATGGCATGTTTACATAATCTGATGTGAGTGCTCTTATAGTCTAAGTGCTCACACCTTGTGTTTGAGGGGCTCCGGTGAAAAAACTGATTAGACCCCCCCTCTTCCTCCCCTGCAGACCCTTTTTCTTCCTTCTCTTTCACCTTAGCTGTATCCTGTAAATAATTTGTCTTTGTGGTTCCACCAACCATAGTTTGTTTTATATATTTATTTTATGGTTTTTGTGCTGGTTAATCCATCTTACTACGCGTGATTATTTGTAAAAATGCAGTGGCTGGAATCAGAGATAGTGAGAGTCAGTCATCTCCGAGATCGTGCAAGTGAGAAAGGTCGTAGAAAGGAATATCCTTCTTTTACGCAAAACTTAGGAAATTCTTAAAATTGTCTGATTGCATGATATATCTTTAGGCCTCGGTCCCTAACATTTATGTTTTCTATTGCCATTTTTATCCCTCAGTTGTTTTTTTTATGTCAAGCTTAAAAAACACTATGTCTAGTAACATATCTTGTTTATATGTATACAAATATATTAAACAAGAAAGAAAATATACGTTTTCCCAAAGTTTAATACTACCCCGTCGACAATTGCAAATTCTCGATTTTCGTGCATCAAAGAGTTTGCAATATTTAGTAGGATGAGGAATAGGAGTTGGAGATTGAATGAGAAGAGAAAAGGAGAAATTCATTTGCACTCTCCAAGTATGGAGAAAAGGTGATGTTGAATTGGCAGAGAGAATAAAAAAGAGAGAAGGCAGAGGGAGAATTAGATAGAGTAAGGCGAAGAGAGTAGAAGAATCAGAGTGAACAGGAGACACAATTCTTTATCCTCAATATTCAATTCAGAAAACATGCATAACCTCCTCTTATAAACCCTATAGTATATAAGGAAAAAGACTAAATTTTAAAAGGAAATAAAACCTAATATAGAAAATGAAATAGCAAATGTAATCCTAATTAATAACTAGGAAAAAATTCTAATTAATTTATTAAATAAACTCTTAAAGGAATTGAAATCACTTTCTTATTCTTCTAAATCTGCATCGAAAGGGAGAAAGTTAGGGGATGAGAATAGGATGCGGAAAAGATCCATGTAAACTACCCTTGTGTAGTTTGGAAAGGCTTTAATGAGTTTGTTTAGTTTAGGAAACATTTAAATGGCACTTGTGGAAAACTATTACTCCGTTTATTCACAGATAAAGTCCAGTTTGACCGGCATATAGTTCAAGACAAAGTCAAAAAACAAGCTTTCAAAATATGAATTTAATATTATGAGCTTGTTAGGTTGCAACTTATAAACTTCAACTTTTGTTCTTTTTTGCTTAAAAGTTAGACAACATTTGGCTGTTCAACTTTAAAACTGAGCTTATTTGCTATTATGGCCTAAATAAGCTGAAAGTTTTAAGTTGAATGTATCCAATTTTTTTCTTAATACAGAAATAAGTTGCTTTATTTACTTATAAGTTGCAACCAATCGAACCCATAGTAGCATCCAGATAAATTAAAAAGAATTTACAGATGTAGAAATGGGTTAGAATGCAGAATAGTTTATATTTCACTAAGAGTCGAATTTAGAAGAAAAGGACAAAACTGCCCTTCATACCAACTTTACTCCAAACATTATCAGGGTAATGGTTAAAAGGCTTGAGAGGAATTTTACCTGCTTCTTTCCGAGATTCTGGTAGTACAAAGAGCCCCGGAAAGGGAAAACTCGGTTCTCCAGGCACAGGCACGTTTTCGAGCCCCAAGTTAATGATCGCCTTGGTTCCTTCGGCCAAAGTTCTGCACCCCTCAAGTCTCTTCAAAGCCACATTGATATAGAAAGTAAGGTAGATAAGAAGCTTGTCAGCTGAGCTCCGGATATCAAAGTTTCTGAAGAAGACATTGGCACGAAAGAAAGTGATTGCTTCATCAACAATATCAGTTCTATCTGTAAGCAAGATATACATTCATTATGCATTCAACTAAATGTCATTAGGACATTATATGCAGAAGAATATGCGAGGTTTTACCTTGATCAGAAACAGGGGCAGGACCCCTTATATGACTTTTTAGAGGAAGAAGAGGACACCCACAAGCTTTATCAATTCCTTCCTCATCAACAAAACTAGAGTGGTAAACCTGTAGATTTTTTTTATTATTATTTATTTTGTTTCTTTGAAAGGTATAAAGATATAAATTTATTTCTTATGTTTTGGAGAAATATGATTTTGGCTCAGACTCTGAATCCATAAAAGATATGACACATTGCTAAATAGTACTAAATTTGCACACAACTCTGCTTTTTTGAAGCATAGTATGCAAACAGAAAAGATCAAAACCCAATCATCATCCCAAAGTGAGAATTCGTAAATAAAATAGAAAAGGATATAGCAATTTATAATGTTGATAATGGACCTTGTTCTCTTACATGCTAACTAAAAAACTCCACGCGTTCAGACCAAAAAAGATTAAAAAAAAGATAAAAAAATGTACTAAAACAAGTTTACTTCCATACCATGGTAACACAAAGGAGAAAATGCTCACAGGTCACAAAAGAACATCAACCTCAATCATCAAACTATTGGACTGGTTGTACAAACGTCCCTGTCAAGATCAACAGAACAACATTTACTCAGGGGGTCGCTGTACATTTAAAAAAGAGTAGAACAAGAACAATATAGTTGGGTAGCATGCTAAACTCAAGGTATTACAGGAGCATAGTCGAAGTTCAAATAGCTGAAAGACAAATATATATTATATCAGCGTAAAAGTTCATCAAACATCAACATTATTCCCCCTTGAGAAAATTCCTTCTCAGCAGATTCCTAGGTGACTTGATTCTCAATATTTTGTTCATTTCTGAGGAGAATTATATGAAAATAATTAACCTTCCATCTCTGTTTTTGGTGTCTTGTTCACTAAATTGAGTATTCGCCACAAGGCTAGGCTGCTAGGCCACATGGCAATCATATTCCACATGATTCACACAAGTTGGTTCTCCAAAAGCTTTAAACAACAAACAAGAGAATTTAACTGATGCTAGGATGAGAAACCCTTGATAAAAACAAGTCACTACAATGCTTAACTAAAAAATCTTTCCAAAAGAAGCAGTGAAGACCGAGAGTACCGAAAAGGGGACCAAGCCGGACAAATCGGATTGGTCCCCGTGTGGTGCCTTCGGGTTTCCTTCAGGGTTCTGGTTTCAAATTTGAATAGTATTTAATGATTAATGATATACATACAAACTAGCTATACTGAAAACTTGTACAAACTATTTTTGTGTGTTTCACAATTAGCCACGTCAACCCATTTTACAAGCAGATAGAAAAAGTACGGTGATGTGGTTGGTTGTGAACCACAGAAATCTAGCTCATACAAGTTTTCGGTATAACTCATGCTCGTATTTAAATACATTGGTGTGGCATTACCTATAATTTAAACCCTAAATTATGGAGACTCTTCAAAGAGTCACCGGTGGAATGACCTAAAAGAACTCGGTAGTTCCTATTTCTCGCTAATTTCTACATCTAACTTTCTAGAAAATCATTTCTCTTACTAAAAATTATTCCATAAAATTTGTTAGATCATTCAAGGCAGTCTTTCCAAAATCAAGCTTTCTAGAAATTAAAAAATGACTTTTCTAGAAATCAAACAGTAGCAAATTCAGAAAACCCACACAGCAGTATTTCTCAATCCTTTCTCATATATCTATACAATTCTAAAAGCAAACACACAGGTGGCAGTTATTTGTGAAGTCAACATCAATTTTGAGTTTGCCAAATTTACCCTCATCTCATAAAATATTTTAAGCCAAAATTAGTTTATTTTAGTGACAAAATTGTCTTTTAACTATCTCATTTAACCACTATCCCTTATTTTGTGGTAACCACCACATCTCAAACTGATTCATTACCTGAGCTGATATTATTCAATTATATGAAGAGATAGGAGAGAGGAAAAGAGATAATTGGAGAAATGCATGTAAATAATTCTAATGAGGGATAGCCCAATCAAATCTTAGCACATACGATGCAGAGTCTGGCAAAGAAGAGATGAGGCAATTTTATTCAATTATATATATATTTAAATTTTTATTACTCTCTCATCCCTTCTCAATCCATCAACTCGCTCTTATTCATTCAAGATGATCTTATATTCAGCAACAAGCCTCAATTTTTTTTTTCAAAAATGATACTGCTAAAAAATTTCTCAATGGTTAAATTTAGTATCGTTTTGATCAATTTGTAATGTATACCTCACACGCATCGTGTGTGCTATGTACACTAGTATATACAAATTTAAATAATAATATATAAATATATACATGTATATATGTATGTATATACCTAGATCTGAAATTAGGTGGATATGATTGCAATAGTGGCAAGGCGAAGTACGGCGGCGGAGGAGAGTGGTCGCGGCGACGGTTGGGAAGGTCGTCGGAGGACTATAATAAGTTTTTTAAATGCAATCTACATGAGAGAAAACGTAATCAAATAAAAAAACTCGACAATAAATGAAAATAATAATTCAGCTATCAATCAAATATACCAAATATCAAAACTACTTTTTTTTATAGTTAAAGAAAAAAAAATAGAGAGAGAGAGAGAGAGAGAGAGATTATCACCTGGTGAAGCAGTTTTGCGTTCAGATTGGAGGATCAGGTTAACGAAAGACGAATTTTAATAACTATCGATCTCACAACGACGTCGTTTTCAGATTACGAATCTACCATTGTTAATTATGTGGACTTGTGTGGCCCAGTGCCTCTCCCTCTATAGGCCCGTAAAACTATGGCTGCTATGTCTTGGGCTAATGGGCCCATGGAAAAATGTACGGTCCATTTAGGTTGCCTTTTTAAACTGCTCCTATCTGTGTTGTTTTTCTATTGAATACTAGTAAATGATAACGAGTTCTTGATTTAATCGTATACTAAGTTGTCATTGGAAAATGATATGTGAAACTTTCTCTATATATATTAAGTACTTAATTTAATTATATTTCCTTTGACATACTGTTTTCGCCCTCGCTTTTTAAAAATTTCTCGAGAAGAAAGCAGAAGACCTCGATCACTGAGGACTTCGGAGATCAGAACAAAGATCCTTTGTAACATATGATACGAGATGCGTGATAATTCGAATGAGAAAGTAAAAGTTCAGATTAGTTAACACATTGGACAGCATTCAAATTCTCAACTCCCTTGGGAGTTTGTAACTCGTAAATTCGGTCATACATTATTCCTTAATTAATATTGTAGACTTGCCCCCCAAATCAGAAATTCCGAATCCGCTAATTCCTCGTAAGATTGTAAACACCTTTTGAAAAATCTTTGCATGGTACAGATAGAGTATAATGGGCCCGTTTGGTTGCATATTAAAAGTATAGAAGTATACTTTCATGTTGAAAGTGGAAAAGTATAATTTTAAGTATTAATTAAAAGTATTATGGTATGTTTGGTAAAAATTAAAAAACATATATATAATTTTTTATATTGGGAGTGGTGAAAATTATTGTCATTACTATAAAGTAAAAGAAAAATATAATTTTTATGGAAAAAGTTATCAAATTTTTTACTTCTACAAAATTATACTTCCGTGCCTGGAGAATATAAATAATTTTTTTT
This sequence comes from Embelia ribes, assembly GCA_001753735.1. Classification (NCBI taxonomy): domain Eukaryota; kingdom Viridiplantae; phylum Streptophyta; class Magnoliopsida; order Ericales; family Primulaceae; genus Embelia; species Embelia ribes. The sequence goes on along the minus strand of MKEJ01021065.1, from coordinate 1,021 downwards.
TTTGCTGCAACAAATACATATTTGCATTTTTAACAAAAAAAATATCAAAAGTACGAAGAAGCATTGCATACCAAATAAGGCGAATATGGTGTCTTCCATAACTTAGTGAAGGATAAATATTGTGATCTTTTTCAATTTGGGGTAGTAATTAAAGATTCTAAACTTTTTGTAGGGGTGTGGCCATTGAAACATTCACCACTCTATCTCATACTCAGGTGTACGTGGGGTGCTTAAAAAGCAACAATGCTTTTGCTAACATCAAATCTTTTTTGTCCGCACCGTCTAAAAATTTGCACAAAGGGAGTGATTTTGAAATTATGATAATAACAAAGCTAAATCTTTCTAACTTGATTTCTCATAGCTTTTCCATTTTTCTAAAAGTATGTTTACATCATTTATTATTGACTCATCACATGTACTTCCAGTTGCATTATCATATGAACAATTATCATTTATTTTAATTGCTTTTCGGTCTGACCTATTAGAAATTTATTTAATTTTTTAGGTATTTTATTATTTATGCAAAAGAGTAAAATTTATAAGCATATATCTTGTAACATATTTGCCACAAGTCTAGGATCTACGTCATACCAGATTATTAGGAATTTTTAAGATTACGAATATACATAATCCATAGAGGTTAAAATGAATAGTAGATGCGTTAGCAGTTTAGTTATTCATCAACCAAATTCATTGAATTCATTGATAGAACTTTATTATCTCTTCAAATGGAAAAAAGAGATAACGTCTATTGATTTGATATATTTGACATCATAACTATTCCTGACGTATTTAATCTATTAAGGTTCTCATTATTCCCTAATAGGCTTATGCTTGTATCTACTCATTTGAGGCCATATCAAGTCCTTAGGTAGTCTAATGGGCTTACTTAATTTAATCACTATTATTTAGCCCCCTTATGACAAATAACTAATATAATTGTATTTATAATATAAGCCTACATAATTAATTGGAAATATAAATTTCCAACAATCTCCCACTTGGGCTATATATTATTCCT
>MKEJ01021062.1:0-11527 GCA_001753735.1 Embelia ribes | reverse complement strand
TTATTCGAATTTATTTCTTATGTTATGTAAACGACTTCTTTGAATAGGTTAGTTTCATTTCGTATTGCGTTGAGAGATCGTTTAGAGAAGATGAGAAAGGCGGATTTTGATTTGGCATTGACATAGTCTTCGAAGGCATTTGGATTAAGATACAAGTAGATAATGAGCAATAGTATACTTTAAGCTTATATGCATATTCGATACGAGTGACATGGTAAATTATTATGTTTGGTAGATCATATACATATGATAGTATGTTATAAGATTGGTGAACATGTTTAATAAGTATTTAAACATGTTTATAAGTAAGCAGAAGCGTATGAATACATTATGTTGTATTATTAAGTAAGTGGAGACATACGAATGTTGTATGTTGTAGCATATATGATTATAAGAATTGGAGGCAGATGCATGCATTACGTTGTATCGAAGTTATTAAGGGTCACGTTTGTCATGACCTATATGTATAAGTAGTTAAAGCATGCCTATATATATGTGCGTTTGTTAGCATGCAAAACATGTTTTAAATTTTATATTGGTTATTCATTTACGCAAGCTTAACTTCCCCATATGCCGAATGATTATTTGTTAATCAAGGCATCAAAGTATAAGAATGTTATTAAGTATTTGATGTATGTTTTGCTATAAAAAAGCAAATGTCACAATTGTTGTGACATACGCATTGTAAGTATGATATTTTTAAGTAATTGTAACGTGCTCATAAGAAATGAAGCATGTTACATGTATACACTTTGTTGTATTTAGTTGTGACTATATGTTATAAGTAAAAGCATGTTTGCAAGTAAGTATGTTGATAAGAAAGTAAGGCGTATGGCATAGCTTGATTGTAAGACATATGGCGAAGCATTCATTCATGTTCATAAGCATAATGTGATCATAAGCAAGCATACATGTTCATAAGCATTGCAACATATACATTCATGTGCATATGGGAATGAGTTACCAAGGCCAATATGAAACGCCCAAATTGTTTTAAGAAAAAGGGTATAAGGAACACCCTCCCATTTAAGAAAATTTGGCATTTTTAAGAAAGGAAAACCATGGTTTATGTTATCATTTTGTAATGGTATAATTATGGTTCACGTTATTATTATGTCGTGGCATAACCTATGATTACATTATCATTTTGTAGTGGTGGGTCATAAAAGGATATTTTTTAGTCCCGGGCATAAGGAACGCCCCATGTGCATTGCATAAGAAAAAGGGCATACGAAACACCCATATTTGTTTTAAAATAAAAGCAAAGGGATAAGTCCCAACTTTCTTTTTAAAGTGAAGATAAGATATGTTCTTGTATGCATAAGTGCATTAGTTCGGAGTTGGCGTTTACGAGATGTGTTATCGGATATGGATGTTATTTTGTAGGTAATGGTTGTATGTGTACACCTTTACCTATGTGGTATATTGATTTTGTTCAATTACATGTTTGCGTACATGTTTGTCATTGGTTGCCTTTTACTAGAATTGTTCGAGTATGCTTTCATATATTGAAGGCGTAGTTGTATGCTTATCTTGTATTTAGAGTTGGCGTTGTTGCAATTGTAGTTTATTGTAGGATTAATTACCTACTTTATTTTTTTGAGACATGAATTACTTATACGTGTATATGTAATGATTTTGTTCATTCACATGTACAATCATGTTTATATACTGCATAATATCAGATTTGTCATATTATTGATTTCTGACCCATACATTTTTCTTTGTACTTCGTTATCTAATTGATTTATAGGTCCAGAGTTTAGCTCATGACTCATTTGACTAGCTATGAGGATGTTTATACTAGTTCTATATTTTGTAGCTACGTCTAGTTATAGTAGCCACGTATAGACGAGGTTTGATCGTGTATATGTACATTTTGTTTTCTTATTTTTATCAAGCCTACAACTTGTATTTGTAGTATGTAGACAAGGCTTTTTACTTTTGTTTATAAGAGTTGGAGCTGTATAATTAGGAATATATAGGGTTAGGTTGTTGTATCGATGGCCATATCATGTAAATTTATGGCAGGATGATTGTTATAGTTGGGGAATAGGCAACGATAGTTATTATATTTACTTATTTTCTCTTGTTTTATCTCACGTCCTTAGGTCACGGATTGTGGGGTGTGATACTAACAGATAATAAAATGTATATGAAATCATGTACGAATAAGAAGTTTTTAAGAGTAATAGAAGAATACAACACTATAAAGCCAGTAGCTCAAGCAGGAACAGGTGTGCCTGTTGTAACATTCACGGACTTATGATTCCTAGCATCCGGGCAAGTATCCATGGTTGTAAGGAGGCAATATCACATGTGTTGCAATGTACCTGTGTCAATAACTCAACAATTATTAACTTAATCAGAAAGTACAATAGAAGTGATACCAACAAAATTAGCATTCGGTGTAAAATTCGATAAGAGCTCTTGGAATAAGTAGCACTGGCCTACAGAGAGGAGCCAAAAGAAGCACGGGCTACAGTCCGCTTAGCATTACATTGAGTTATGTGATCCAAAGTAAAAATACGTCCAGTTCACCATTCAGGATACCCATATAAAACAAAACAAGTATCTTTCCCATGTCCTGTAGAGTTACAAATCTTACACTGTATAGTAGGGACAACTTTAAAAATAGGGAAAATACGATTTCTTGTATTCGGGCCTTGGCCACTAACAGGACTAGAGCCAAAAAAAAAGAGGCACAAGTCAACTAGTGATCCGCAGAATGGGCTGTCCGAGTGGGTCTAACTCATTACCCTTAAGGCTAGACACTGCGTGTGTTCGGTTGGCTTTTCGGGTTGGATTGGCTTTAATTGGGCCCACGTCTACTTGCTACTAGGGCACTATTTATCATGAATTTTTGGACTAACAATATTAACACTGCTCTTATTTTCATCATTCGGATCATAGAATATACTTTTCCCTATTCTGGTAAATGAACCATAGTTAAAATCAAACTACACAAATGTTGAAAAAATCATCTAGACCAACTAAAAATTAAATACCCTTCGTGTAGAATTCTTAGGAATAACATTTTTATAAGCTTTACAATTACACCCGCGACAAGAGCAAACTTCTATCGGATCGATAATGTCCAACTCCTCCCAATATTCTATCAACTTGTTGTAGTATTATGTTACTGTCAATAATTTTTGCTAATGCTTCTCTATCTCATGCTCGATTCGATAAATCCCTGCACTATTGTCTAGGGTATATGGAACACGCAGTTTGTTCTAAATTTTAGCACTTGTTCCAATAAGAGAGACATGGAACAAGAAGTGTGTCAATAGAATTAAATAGCCATGAGAGTATTGTATCACTACATTTGTTCCAATGCTTAGCCATAATAGGATCATCATTGGGTCATGGAAGAGAAGCCGTAATGAACCCCAATTTGTTCTTCGTATTGAGTGTTCGACGCATGTTGCTTTGCCACACATAATGGTTGTTGCCATTAAAATTAGTAGGTATCAATATTAAGTCAGCTTGATCCGCAAGGTGCAGATAGTATTGAGATTGAGAAACAATAGTGGGTGTAGTAGAATTTTGGGTAGTAGTATAATCAAATTTGGGGGCTATGGTGTTAGGGTCAATGGCCTTTTGGCCAGTAGTGGCCATGGGGAATCAAACCAAGCGGTTGTTCTTTAGGTGTGGCAACCGTACTAGGATAATTAGGTTTAGGGTTATGTTGTATTGTTTAAGGTCTTTGATATCATGTTAAGTTAGGTAATCAGGTAATAGAATTTTCTTATTGAATAATGAGTACAAGCGAGAATATATAAACCTAAACAAGGACTACTAAGTAATTACATCTAACATTAATAGTGCACATAATATGCTAACTTAACAAGTTAAGTATTCAATGGTTCGCTTGCATCTTTGCAAACATACTCTCCTTTCCCCAATCCACTCTCTCCTAGAATCCTATTGATCTAAGGAAAATTTATGCAAGATATAACAAATTTTCATCTGCAGGGCATATTGAATTATAATACTTGTAAGACTTAATTAGGTAACCGTGAACCTATAGAATAAGTACTAACCTCAAACCCATATTCTAATCATTTATTGGTATTCAATGACATAAAGATTGTTTTGAATTGTTTTTGTAATTATTATTTTTATTTTTATTTTGGAGAACTAATAGTTTTTAAATGGATTCGATTTTAATTGTGAGAAAGAGTGAGAAGGATGTGGGTGTCGCAAAGTTACGTACTTGGACTATTGGATATATAAATTGACCCTTACAATTATATTATAATAAATTAGCAGAGTATGAAGGATTAGTGTATGGAGAGGAGCTAATATCTTTTCCGTTCAAATTAAATTCCCTAAAATAAGTATTATCCCTAGTTTTTATATCACAATGCTAGTTTAGATAATATGTTCACAACAATTTCTCAAATATAATTAAATATTGTTTATTACTTAAACATATAAATTAAATATTTCATCTCCCTCTTCCCACCTAAATTGCCATTATGTCTAAAAAACATTAATTTCTCTACTCTCATACTACTATTAAAAATGTAAATATAAATTCTAATAAAGTTTTATTTAAAATATTAATATTTAGAATTATTGAATAACAATAATTTTTATTACTATGTAATAAAAAAGAATATTATCGAAATTAATTAACATCATCATCACCATCATCATTATTATTATTGTATAAAACATAAATATCTTATAAAAAATTTAATAAATAGAGATTCTATAAAGGATGTCAAGATCTTCTTTAAATAATATCTCAAGAGAAACTTATACGGCTATATTATAATATTTGTGTTCTTACATAAGAAAGAGTAGATTGTCCAATATATTTTCCGTCTATGATTTGTACAGGTGATGTATAACTCAATGTTTGTTTTCCTGTTTAATTCTTCTACGTCTTTTAGCACTCCTTAAGCTAAAGCAAATTCACAAAAAATAAAAAATGCGATGATGCAAAACCCACCACTTGGAAAAATCAATATGGATCTATTCAATCAAATGAATCGACCAAATGCCTTACATAATCCCTTGAGAATCTCGTTGTTTAATTTTCGTTGCATAATGCAACATACTTGACTATGAAATAAAATTTCGGAAACTATAGTTTCGCCCCCTTGAGGTTGATGATCTATTCTTCACTTATCTTTCTTAATTTCCTAACTTGTTCATTCTTAATTTCCTAACTCATTCATTCTTTGAAATTATAAGATGGATAATATTTATACAAAGCATAAAATACAGAGCAAAATTAAAATGTTAAAATTTATTATTAGGAAAAAGACAATAAACTTGAGATGGGAGTCATATTTAAAAATTAAAGAGAACAGACACATAATTTCACTCCAGAAACAAAAATAAACTTGAGATGGGAGCCATGTTTAAAAGTTAAAGAGAATTCACACATAATTTCAGTCCAAAAAAATTACAGGTTTAGAATGGCACGTGTCTTGCATGTGCTCTCTTCACTAGTAATTAAAAAGAGGCTAATAGATCACCAAATGATTCGCTTCTAGCGTTGTCCTTCTTGACGACCTTGCTTGTCTCATGGGTGTTTGCTGCTTCAGCAGTTTTTTTTTATTTTTTATTTTTTTTGGAAATTTGAACCCATGATCTTCTATTTGTTAGGACAGGTTCTGGCCTACTAGACTAATCATAGTTGGTTACTTCAGTAGTATTTTGACATATTCATAACTTGAGAAATGCAGCTAGGCAAACCTGTTGTGATATTAATAGGTAAGATGTAACAATAGCACATGTTTTTCAATTTCACATGTTGACACATGGCATTCATTTGTATCTTTGTTATTATTCCACATATTCATTTATTGGATACACCTTGGCTGTAGACTGGGTAATACTTAAAATCTCTAGTCTAAATAACAAGAGAGGAAAGTTGAAAAATAAATAAATGTTTATTGATTTGAATTGTGTGAATACAATCTTCTGTAATTTTGTAATTATAAGAAATAAAAATTATTTGATTCTTCACCTCAACTTGGACTTAGTTTGATTGATTTTGATTCAAGGGTTTGAGAACTTATTCTCGAATTTATGGTTTGACTTTAAATCTTATCTTGAGAGTTTCAGAGGTTTTTGTCCCGATCGATTAGATGGTTTGCAGTTTGATCTTAAGAAGGATTTAATTTGACTTATCTTGAAGACATCGCAGCTTATTCTCAAGAAGGACTTGACTTGCCTTGAGTGCTTCATATCTTTTTTTCAAGAAAATTTTGATTTGACTTATCTTTTGGGATTTACAGCTTGCTCTCAAGAAGGGCTTGATGTGACTTAGTTTAATAGAGAGATTTGTAGTTTGTTCTCAAGCATTAGGAGAATCCGAAATTGAGGACGATCACATGATATGCGGCTTGAGTAGCTTACTGCAGATAAATGGCTAGATCTTTTTATGAAGAACACCCAATGTATAGCTTGAGCAGCTTATAGCGAATCAAAGATGAAGAACGCGTAATGCATGACCTGAACAGCTTATTGTAAATCAAATGCTTGATTTGATTAAAAATGCTTGATGTAAAGTTGGAGAAACTTGTTGCTGATCGAAAGCTGGATTTGTTGAAGAACACTTGATGTGTGGCTTGAGTGGCTTGTTGCGGATCGAATGCTGAATTTGTTGATGAAAGCCTGATCTGCGGCTTAAGTTACTTGTTGCAGATTGAATGTTGTTCTTCACGTTTCTTGAATAATGATGAACTATTGTTGAAGAGTATGTACCTAATTGTGGATCAGATACATGCTCCCCGCTGATGAATTTGGAAAACACGAGCAGGGGGATGACCTTTTGATGGTCCTTCTTGAGCTTTTCTTTAGTACTTGAAAGTGCTGACATGCAGATTATTCGTCGACTCTCCGATGCTTAGTTAAGTAAGGGTTCGGGTATGGTATTAATGTCAGTAAGAATAATAAATGAGTTGGTTATGTACTAAATGTAGATAGAGAATATTTTTTTTCACATGCCTTTTCAACTGACATGTGGTAGCTTTTTAATACACAACACCTGTACAACTGTCAAATAAAATTTACCTAATTAGTCCCTGATTTTTCTGTTAATCAAAGTGTGCAGCAGGTAGTTTAATTTAATTACAGTATTAATCCATGTATTTCACTATATATACAAATACATATTTATCAATTGTTTCCCAACTACCTCGAAGGTCTTATTCAACCCGAGGGAGTTTTTGAATGAGGAGGATTGGACTTGAGAAAAAATAAACTTGATTTTTGCAGCTTGGAAATTGATTCCTACCAACTGGTTTCGAGATCAATTTTTTAACAATCCCGAGGGAACCATCCTAGAAGGAAGGATTATTGCTCATGCAAGATTGGGGTCCGCCTCTTGGATTTGTTTTTTTTTTTTAAAAAAATAAAGGCAAAGGAAAAGAGGGGGAATAATTATACAAATTATATTTGAAATAAAATTTTCACTTTTCATTTATCCTAAGGGGAATACTCCATGCTGCTTCCCAACTACCGTGGACCATGCAAGTCTTAGTTTGGGGTAATAATATTCAAAATAGCAAATCTGGATTGCTAGAGACGACCACGTGGCCATGTTGCTTAGCTGTCACCTGTCATAGATGTGGACATTTGAAACATCTCTGATTTACTTTTGGGCGGGTGTTGTTCTGCTATAAATAGTGAGGAACAGAGATATCGCTATACTTATTTGTTATTTCGATTTTGCACATCCTTTATTTTCTCTCTCTAGAGTATTATTGTTGAAGCTTCTGCAAGGGTAGGGAGAAGCAGAATAACCTCAGAAAATGATCCGAAGGTTATAAAGAAATCCGGATCGTCAAAAGATCATATAAAATTGCCGTAATGGGCGACATTAAAGTTGATTAAGGAGTTTGATAGGGAGAAATTCTTAAAATAATACGGGAGGTTAGCTAACATATCTATTAGGCTATGCAAAACTGAGGAGGAAGCCCGAAGGATTCTCCGAAGTAATAGTAATGAGATTGGGGTGTGTATACGTGCTCTTTATTCTCGAGTAATTACTCTTCCCCTTTCTCCTCTACTAATGTCTTTCCTGCAAGCTTAACAACTTGCATTATCTTAGATAGCGTTGAATACGCTTCGGATTATTAGGGGCATTGAAAATTTGAATAATATTGTTGGAGTGAACATAGGGGTGGCAGAAATTGCCTATTGTTATCACTTGGTTTATGAAAAGGATGTATGGTTTTTATCACCCAAACGTCCCAAGCAAATTATGTCATCTTTGCCAGTGTCGAATAAGGGAGTGGAAAATGATTGGGTAATTGTGTCGGGGGGTTGGTCTTCCGAAGCGGACAAGGCCCACATTAGGAGAAGAAACCCCACTTTTCAGAGCCTAGCAATGAGGGAAAGTTAGTTAACAAAAATCTTAGTTGGAGAGGTCCGGATGGGACAGACGAGTATGCCCGATGCCCTCTCAAGTTATTTGGGTCTGATAAATTTCCTTGTGGGCTGAAGGACGATGCTGAAGGGGAAGCTTTGGTGAAGAAGAAGAAAGAGAAGAGATCAGCTTCATAGGTGGAGGAATCAAGAAAAGAAAGAAAAAGAAGTTATCCTCACAGGCTACTGTAGCTGCCAAAATCACCATTGTTGTATTAAGCCTTTCAGATGTCATTTTGGTTGCTAGTTTCAGTAGGATGGCACCTGTTTTGCAAGTGGGAAATGTTCCTCTTACCAGAAGTAACATTTTCCCAGTAGATCTGCCCGAGGTATCGGATAGAATTCAAGAATAAGCTATAGGGTATATGGTTGAGGCTGCTTTGAAAGAATTCGATCATTCGGATCAATTTGATCCGTTAGCTCATTTTTATCCCATAGTGCACCTTCGTGAAAGTTTGGGCTTTGAAGAAGAGGTTGAATGGGAGGAGGATAGGGACAAACCTTTTAGTTCCGTCTAAGAAGGAAATGCTGAAAGTGATTTGGAAACTAGATCTTTATCTGTTGCAACTGGTGAAGATAATAGTGACACTGAAAGCGAAGAACCAAAGGGGGAATACCGCTCCTGCAACATTCCTCTTAGTTTTAATGGGGTTGAAATCTTTAACGGTTTGTAGATGACCTACCTCAATCTCCACAAAGAACTCTATGCCAAATTCTGGGGAGTTCTTAGCTTGGAGTGAATGGATAACTTCTACCTGGGTACTTCTCAACTTGATATATTATTGTCTAGACATCATCAAGAACAAATTAGTTCAAAGATGATTCGGCTTAAGCGCATGTTGTCTTGAAGGAGGAATTGGACATTCGGGATAAACAAATTATCGAGCTCACCAAGCTTCTTGATGAAAAGAGCACTAATATGGAAAAAGCGTTTCATGAAAAAGATGAGATGGAGGGGAAAAGTTGTTGGCCTTAAGGAGAAGATTACTAAAGTAGAAGAGAAAGTTTCAAAATTGGTTGAAGCCAATGCCAAGAAGGATGACTAGATTAAAGATCTAGTTCAAACTAGGGATGAAGGGAGGATGTTGATAAAGGAGAAGGACGAGAGGATAGCCAAACTCGTGGCGAGGTGTGAGGAGTGGAATGCAAAGACAACTTCTTTTACTTTTGGGTGGAAGAAGTTATGTAATTTTGAGGCTCACAATGCCTTCTGCAGGGGTTTAGATATTGCCAGGGTTTCGGAAGCTAACCGTCTTTGGGGTAAAGGCAAATTCCCCTTTCCTGAGCCTGAATTTACCAAGGACATTGAGTTTGGGTATAAGGCTTTCATGGAATTTAAGCACAAAAAAATTGGCAAGATGCCTTATGCTACTATTGGTACCTCTTCGGTTTCTTCTCGTCCTTCCTCAAAAGACAAGACATGACTTCTTGTTATTCTCCTTCTTCCCCCCTTTTTTTTGGGAATTTTGATGTCATTAGTCAATACGTAAGAATTTGAGCTTGGCATGGGCAAAGTGCCGAATTTTGTAATGACTTTCTACGAATGGGATTTCAATACTATCTATTTTTAGGCTCCTTCTCTCCTTCCCTGTTTTTCATTTTTGAAATGTCCAGAACTTGGAAGTCTGAATGTGTATGATTGTGTGTTTATGTAGGATGGAAGCAATCTCCCTACTCCCAATTCTTCAGTCCGGCCTGAGGATATGCCTGACCTAGGTGAAGGTCGGATTGGGGAATTTAGGTTGCAACTGGTGAAATTGGTGAATCACATTCACTATATTTCATTAGGTCCTAACCAAGGTTCACCCTTTCAACCTCGAAGTATTATAGAGGCTATTGAGGCATTGTGCAAAGCATTTCATGCTAAGTTATGCCAGTACGTACATTGAAATAAGGAGTTAAGGAAATCATTGTATGATGCTAACCGTACAATCACAGAACTGGAACTTAATGTGTCATACTTCGAAGGGGAAGAATTTATGGGTAAGAAGGACGAGATAAATGCTGGGGTGTCGCGTTATCGTCGCCAATTTGAACAATCCTGAAAGTTGGGCTGAAGACGCTTTAAAAAAGAAAAAAGTAGTAGACAATCGTTCCGATTGGTTGCAACAAGAACTAGGTCAATTGTTAAGCTTAGATAGGTGCTTTGGAGAATTGGAGGAAGAAATTCCCGCCTTTGGAAAGAGAATGATCGACCCCAAGAAATCTCAGCCGAAGTTTTTGACCTTCGTCGGGAGGTTAAAGAAGTAAAGGAACAAAGATTTGTTGATGCTAAAAATGCAAGAAATTATTCATGGCTTCAAGAGCTAAAAAATATTGTCAACAGGTTGAAGGCGGAGTTGTTAGATTGTAACTCTTTTGCTAAAATAGTGGCTTCGTTTCTAGATGAATACAATCGTGTGATTCTGTATGCTAAGAATTCCCTTCAAGTTACTTATTCAATGCGTGATGGGAAAGAGCGGGCCCGATTTGTAGAGCATTGTTATAATAAATTAAACGAGTCTTTAAAGTCGTTTTCCCGCAGGAAAAATTATAATTGGCTAGTATCGAATGACAAAGAATTTTCTCCTATTGAACCCAAGGTTCCCTCCTTCTTGGGAGTCGGACGTTGTATTGAGTCTGAGCGCCTTCCTTATTTAGTCAGTGGCCCAAGAGTGAAGCTTGAACCGGTGGATGAAGCTGGTACTTTTGAAGCCCAAGACAGTTCTGAAGAATGAAAAGGGAGATTTTTTTAAATGTTGTACCATTATTTGTATGAATAATGTTGTGTATTTTGTTTGTGTTTGTTGTACTTGTAACCTTGTGGATGCTTTGAATAAGAAGATTAACATTGTGACTATTGTTAATGTGATATGGGTTTTGAGAAACGGGGGTATCCTTGGGGTTGGCTTCTCATCCTCTTGAGGTGGCTCTGGGGCACGTCCTCAAAGAAGGCTTTCGGATTGATTCCTGCGAATCGAGAGGTGGCCTTGGGGCTCGACCTCTTATCCTCTTGAGGTGGTCCTGGGACACGTCCTTAATGAAGGCTTTCGGATTCCTGAGAATCTAGAGGTGGTCTTGGGGCTCGGCCTCTCATCTTCTTGAGGTGCCCAAGGCTCGGCCTCTTATCTTCTCGAGGTGGCCTTGGGCACGT
>MKEJ01021060.1:0-10181 GCA_001753735.1 Embelia ribes | reverse complement strand
TCATACGCTTGCATCTTTAAAACGTCTGTACCTGATGCCTTTGCATACTTTAGATTCGCCCATCGGGTTCGTCGTTTCTATACTTCGCACAGTTAACAAAACACCATTACTTTTACCAGTTTGGTTACTTATTATATTTTGTTGTGTATTCATCTTTAAATGCCGATGTAAGTTACAAAGTTCGTATGAATGCCCATGAATGCATCATATACTTAATGCCTACGACTTAATGGTCATATATACGCCCAAGTTTGCCTTTTATAACTACTTATAATGCTTATGGTCCAACATCATCAAGGTATCAAGGTTCGTACATACTAGGACCTTGATTATCCTTTCACACTTTATTCCTATTATTCAGTTATTGAAGTTACGTCAGGGTACGTCGGTTCTCATTCTAGGTTAGGTCACGTAATTAGGTAGTCATCTCCACCAGTTCTCATCAGAGTTTCATTTCATGCTTCATAATGATTCCTTACTTAGGTGTAGCCATTCTCTCCATTTACCTTCTCGTTGTCTCCATCTCAAGTTCGTTTTGTAGTTTTTCGCGAGTCAGATTTTTTAACTTTGTTGACAGTACAGGGGTTGCCATCTGAGTCTACACACGTAATTATTTGCAAGTTTGGTCCATTTCGGATAACTTCTCGGTCTGTCATTGTATATCTGTGTCTATCCAAGGAAGCTGCCGTTTGAATTTCCACACGTAATTATTCACAAGTTATATCTGTCTTTCACAGTTTTACTAATCATCATCTTGTTTTTCATTCGTATAAGAGAGGGTTTCCATCAATGTAATCCTTTTTGAAAGTTGCTATTTTTTTCCGTCAAAGTCATCGAGATTAGGGTATTTTTCTTAAGTTCCAGAAGCATCTTGATTTTCGTTTAAGTCATGCTACTCATTATACTATGAATTATTTTCTTCCAAAGTTCATGTGATTATCCATTTTTTGCAAAATTCTTAATGGTATCGTAGGTCTTTAAGAGGCACATAACAATGTGACGGTTTTTTTTGCTTCTAATGAATTGCTTATGACAATTTATACCTTTTAAAGTCCAAACAACGGCTTGCTTAATATCAGAATGATATAATTTATAAATTTCATGCAATAGCATTGTGGGTTTTCTTACTTCATTGCGAAATATTTAACATGATTTGTATACATAGGGTGTCGTCTCATACTTTACAATTTTTTGTTTAGTGAAAGTTATTCTAAATGGATTGAAATTTCAAAGGGCACCAAATTTATTTAAGGAATGATCTAACCGTACCTCCGCTACTGTCGATAAACGCGCTAAATCCTCCTCGGCTTGCACGCAAGTCCACCATGGCAATGTTATCTCCACATCTTCACAGCTCAGTACTTAAAAAAGGGTCAGGGCTAGAAAATAATTACATGCAATTCAGTTTTAATGTCTATCTTCTGGAATCAGTCGACTACTAGAGTAATTCAGTCGACTGATTTACTCTGTTTCAAGAATAACAAGAAGTTTCTATGGTTTATATAAAAACAGTTATCTGAATTATAGAGATAAAAGTCACTAGGGAGCTCTTAGGTTTACATGCATGGATAGTATTATAATGCCTCCTTTATGTTATAAAAATTTTGAAGCCAAAATGAAGTTTCGTCAGACTCTTCCACAATAGAGGGTGTTTTGAGTCTTCGAATTCCATTTCGAGGTTGTTCCCACGGCTCTACCTCCAATTCTTTGTAGTTTCAGTGTTAAAAAGGACTTAAAATTGGAAATTACACACTTACAATTCAGTTTCTTAAATTGTCTGATAGAATCAATCGACTGTTAGGGGTTATTCACTCTGTCCAGAATTAAAACTTGAGATGTCACGATTAAAATGTTGACGTTACCTCAAATTCCTTCCCACAAGCTTAGCTCGAGGTCTTTACGAGCATATGTAGAGCCTTTTCTTGTCCAATTAGTTGAGACTCGGGGGTTTTCTTTCGAAATTCCACATTAATATCGTATATCCTACACTAAAAGTTGATAATTAGTCATTTTTAATCACCGTATGTGGGTTTATCATGAAGATACCAAATAGGGCAGAAGCTAACTTACCATAAGATGGGAATTTCGGCTCGAGAAACACTAATATGTAAGCTCATAGAAACTCATTTAGCAAGGTTCGGCTTGGAAAGGCCTTAAACTAGCATGGAGTTGGACATATTTCCTTAATTCCTTCACTTCCTCTCTCTCTAAGCTGAGTATCCAGTGTGAAAATGGCTGCATTTTCATACTTATACACCTGTATGGGCAAATTGAAAAGTTGTGACACGTATTGGACACTTGGCAATTTTTCAGTCTGGACATGTATCAGTCGACTGATTTACTATATTAGTCAACTAATTATGTTAATCGACTATTTCTTCTCCTGGTGTACTTATTCCAAAATTTCAGGGTCTTTCAGCATACAGTATTAAAACTTTACCATGATAAAAATCGACAAAGACGAGGTTAATTTTAACGTACCTTGTTGGTTCAAAATTCTTTATACACATCAACCATCTCAGGAGATATAGCTTTTGCGTTTTTAACATTACTGCGCCCGCAAACCTCCCCCATGATGTGCTCATGCTCAATAGCTTCTATTTCTTTAACTCCCTTGTCATTTTTAATGAGCATGTCCACGTCATACATAAACTGTAACAAACGAGTTACAACAATGTCAAATCATTTTTCAATTTCAAAAACAGTGTCACAATAGTAAATGATAGATTACTATTTAAAAATCTTCCTCATCTTGCTCGGCTATTTGTTTATCATATTGCTGTTCTTCCTCATTCAACCCCAATTGGTTTACAACCTACCATATAAATAGGAGTATATGAGCATTCAAATAAATTCAATAATGGTATAAAAGTCAAAAACATTACGTACTGATTGGCCTTGAAAACACCAAATTTAAACCTAGCATTCAACTTTATAAAGTAGAATATCATATCAACATTGGACATTAGAAAGTTGAATGTATGCCTGACATTCAACTTTTAATATTGAATGTGTGCTTATGCTCACTGTGAAAACTAGTGAGCATAAGACTAGTGTTGATTGTCATTAGCCGACTTTTTGCATGGTTGATACTATGTGTATAGAATCAACTTTTATAGAGTCGGATATTTGAGCTAGTTTCAACTTTTAAATTTCGAATGTATCGTGTAAAGTTCAAAAATTAGGATTTTTAGAAGTGTTCTAGCCCATTTCAACACTTTTTTCATGAAATAACTACCACCTTAAGCATAAATAAGTAGAAAAACCAGTTCTTTAACCATCTATCTTTGCATAATTAATTCAAAATTTCTAGGTTTTAGGACAATATCTTTGGGTTCATAAATTGGGATGAAAATTCCGCATCATATAATGATGGCTCCATTTGATCTTCAAATGTATTCCAATTGTCTCCAAAATTAATGAATACTTGTGTATTTGTAAGATTATGGAAGTTAAAAAAGATACGGTTATGGTGTTTTAGAGCTTATGAAGAAAGTATGAATTTTAATGTGAAAGAAGACGAAGATATTAACCTACTAGGACTTTCCTAGTAGGTCAGAACTCATTCCCACAAATGCGAGGTTATGAGTTTGATCCCCATGAAACTTAAAAAAATATAACAAAAAAAATATATGAAGATACAGAGATAATGTAGAGATGGATGGAGAGAATGAATAGATTATTGAAAAATATTTGATGAATTGAGATGTGGATTGTTATCGAAATGAATTAAGTTGAAGAATTGATGAAGAAGATGGATTGTGGAAAAAGAAGATGAAAATATTTGGAGTGAAGAGTTTTTATTTATTTAGTGTTTTAAAGTGAGATGGGGTATCTTAGTAACCATCTTATGTGGTGCCATAAGAAGTTTGCCAATAGAACAAAACAAACCAATTTAATTATGCGGTGTCAAAAGTAATTCTAATTTTAACAGGTGAGGTGCCATTGCATTATTATTGGTGCTAATAGAATTTGCCTACATTTTGATCAAACATCCAATACAGTATATATGATTGAGAAATTAATCAATGCTCTGGAAGCATTAATTGTTGCTAAAATATGACACCTGTCAAGTGCCAGTTCATTTAATTTAACATTTATTATTGTCTAAATTGGACTAATTAAAATTTATTGGAGTAAGATATATAATAATAATTAAGGGGCACTCTCGAATCTTGAAATTTATTTTTCCGGAAACTCATTTACTTTGCGGAATTCTTTCCAAAACTTATGCTATAAATTTGCTTCCAAAAAGTTTTCTCACAACTGAAAAACTCGCAAATAAAAATAAAATAATTTTAATTAATTTTATATAATATTGAAACTATTTATTATATTACTACCAAAAATTTAAGGTCCAAGATGAGACAATTTTTTATTACATAATTTTTTTAACATAACCATTTAATTTTTTACTACAATCATAAATTATTTATTCATTTTCCTTAATATATTTCTTTTCGTTTTCCTTATATTTATTTATAAAGTCATGATTGTATTTCTTTTTTCCTCATGTTTAGGAACTGTCAACATTTGATTGTAGTGGAAAGAGTTTTCCAACATCCCAAAAAATATTGTATTTTTAATAAATAACTTCTGGGCAACAAAAATAAATATAACATTAAAAGATTTCAAAAATAAATTTGTAATTATACAGATTCAATTTATTTTAAAAAAAAATCGATCGGTGATAGAGTCGTTGAGTGTAAAGTTTGAAAATTTGTCAGTGCAAATCATCCTATGGTGAGCTGGCAGAGAAGCTCACAAAATGGACCCGGCGCTGCCCCGCGAATTTAGATAGTTAATTTTTAAATCAGTTGCTGAAATTAAATAAATTTTTTATTTAATATTTTTTTAAATTTATATATTTAATTTCAACCGCTAATTTAAAAATTAGTAATTCAGATGAGCTGGGAAGGCGTTAGAGTTATCATTTCCTTGTTTCATTGATTTTATTTTTATTTCCTTATCCAGTCTATCTGTACAGCTATATATATGACTTATGTATTATTTCACAATCAAGTAATAAAATTATAAGTTTTACCCATATTTTGACATGGTATCAAAGCCTCTTTCTGGGGCAATTTGAAAACCCTAAACCAAAGCCTAGCCGACATCTAATATTATCCTCTGCCATCTGCTGTCACCTTATACCCCACTTACTACCTTACACCCAAAATTGCACCTAATTCCATTCAAACTCATGGCAATCGAAGTTGTAAACACTAAAGACAGATCAATTGATAATAGTGTTTTCTTATTGGTGCCAGACAATGCAATGGATATTTACACCACTACCATTGCTTTAGAAGAATATTTTGCTAGTATATCTCTTTCCACTATAACTCCTTATGATTGTTGGTAGTAGACACCGGTGCGTCACAACTCACGTCATGTTGCCCATTTACTAACACTTACTCCAATTTTGGAGATAGAATACCTAAATCAGTGAATGTTGCTACTTGTGAACCTATCCTCGTTAAATATGTTGGCTCGTTTATAATTTTACCAAATTTAATTTTACATGATATTTTGTAACTGCCCAACTTCAAATATAACTAACTTTCTATTAGTTAATTAATCAGAGATCTCAAATTATATGTTATTTTTTCCTCTGATTCTTGTGTCTTTTAGGACACTTTCACGAGGATGCAAATTAGAGTGGCTAAATGTCATAATGGACTATACTACCTTCAACCTAACCTTGTTGCCACAGCCAGGATAGCCCCCGTACGAGCATTGGCATCAGCGATTAGGTCATCCCTCTAAATTAGGATTTCCCAAATTTGTTTCCTTACCCAATAAAATTCCTCTTTGTGACACTTGTGAATGAGAAAAACACTCTCGAACTAGTTTTACTTCTTTACCTATTATGAGTACCTTTCCTTTTAATAGCATTTATATTGATATCTGAGGTGGTTATACTTTTCCTTCTACTTATGGTTGTCATTATGTTTTGCCTATTGTTGATGAATTTTCCAGGCTTACGTGGGTTTATTTAATGCGCTATAAATATGATACTTTATCTTATTTTAAACAATTTTTTAATATCGTTTCTACCCAATACAAAGTCAAAATTTTACATATTCGAACAGATAAAGGCTCCGAATTTACATATTCTGAAACGCAAGCATTTTTTTACTCTGAAGGCATTATTCATGAGCTCACTTACACTAACACCCCTCAACAAAATTGGATTGTTGAGTGTAAATATCAGCATATTTTAAATATTTCTCAGTGTTTACGTTTTCATACCAATCTCCCTATTTCGTTCTAGGGTGAATGTATCTTAACTTCCTTTTACTTAATAAATTGGACACCATCTAAAGTTTTGAAAGGGGATACTCCTTATTTTTTATTTTTTAATTTGGACCCGACCTATGATCACTTACGAGTTTTTAGTTGTTTGTGTTATGCACAAATCTTAAAAAAAGATCATGATAAATTTCAACCCTGAGCTATAAAATGTATTTTTTTAGGATATCTCTCTTCTCATAAAACTTATCATTTATTCGATTTGGAAAATAAAAAAAATTATAATTTCTTGACATATTACCTTTCATCAGAGAGTTTTTTCGTATCACAATCCGTCGCACTCCTTATCTAACCTTATTGTCCAGCCCAAGAATATTAGCACACCTAAAAGGGGACCCTCTGATCCCTTAACCCACATTTGTTACCCGACCCCTATACCTCCTCAAATCATTTCCACAAACCGGCCCAAACTTCTAACCCAATCGGTTCTAACCAGCCTCATCATCCTACTGGTCAACTTGGCCCAACAACCCAAGCCCAATCCACCTGTCCATCCAGCCCGCCTCCTACCCTTATCCCACTACTTCTTAGCCCACCTACTTTAACCCAACCCATCTCACTCTGGCCACCTTACCCTAGTCTACCTAGTGAAATCCAGCCCGCTTCTGCCGAGCCCCCTACTCCTAACCCAATTTCTCCTTAATCTTCAAATCCTTTATCTGAACCACCCTGATTCCACCTGTCCCGGGTCCCACCGCCCGTAACTCTCCTGCATTCAGACCACACCTTAGTCATTACTCTAGGCCCCAACGTACTATCACTGGCTCTCTTACTTACTTGATTACGATTTCCCTACACCTGATGCACTCATTGATGCTTTGTCTGCGTCTCCACACACGGTACACCCCTTCTTTTCTCATTTATCTTAACATTGTTTTTCTCCTACCCATCATACTTTTCTTACCACTATTAATGAGATTTCAGATCCTAATACGTTCTCCGATGCCGTATGACATTCACATTGGTGTAATGCCATGTGGTCCAAAATCGGTGCACTGGAGGCTAATAAAACCTGGACCCTAGTACTTTTTCCTCCTGGAACGAGGTCGATTGGTTGTCAGTGGGTTTATAAAACCAAATTACGCGCCAATGGCTCTATCGAGCTTTATAAGGTGCAATTCGTGGTTAAAGGTTATACTCAAATTGAGGGCCTTGATTATCATGACACATTTCCTCTTGTTGTAAAATTAACTATTGTTCACCGTCTTTCAGTAATTTCAGCTGTTCGTCATTGGGATTTATACCAGCTTGATGTTAGTAATGCTTTCTTATATGGTGATCTTCACGAGGAGGTTTATCTGATATTTCCACTTGGGCTTTTGCAACAAGGGAAGTCTCGAGTTTGCGGTCTTCATAAGTCTCTTTATGGCCTCAAGCATGCGTCGCACCAATGGTATTCCAAACAATCCTCCATTTTTTTGTCCTCAGGTTATCGCCAATCATTGTCTGACCATTCTCTCGTTACGCATACTATTGGTTCCTCGTTTACTGTTATTTTCGTTTATGTTGATGATCTTATTATTGCTGGCAATGATCCCAATCATATTCCCATGCTTAAGCGTGTTCTAGCTAATCGCTTTCGTATTAAGGATTAGGCATAGCTTAAATATTTTCTTGGCTTGGAGGTTGCTCGATATCCTTCGGACATTTTTGTTTCTCAGTGAAAATATACTATGGACATTTTATCGGATGTTGTTCAGTTGGCATCTCGCCCTGCTACTTTTCCTATGAAGCGCAACTTGTGCCTTCGTCCCGATGATGGTATTCCTCTTGCTGATCCGAGTGTTTATCACCGGTTGATTGGTCGCTTGCTCTACTTAACTATTACACGTTTGGACATCACTTTTTCGGTTAATTACCTTAGTCAATTTATGTTTGCTCCTCGAAATGTGCATCTTCAACATGCTTATCGAGTTCTTCATTACATTAAGAGTTCTCCTAGTCGAGGTTTGTTATTCTCTTCTGCTAGTTCTCTGGAGTTGACTGCTTATATCGATTCTGACTGAGCCAGTTGTCCCACGACTCGTTGTCGACTATTGGTTTCTTCATTGCTTTGGCTTCCAGCCCCCTCTCTTGATTATCTAAGAATCAGGTTGTTGTCTCTCGTTTCTCTGCCAAGGCGGAATATCGTGTGATGGCTTCTACTATTTGTGAGTTGGTTTGGCATTCTGCTCTACTACGTAACTTTCGAGTTCTTGTTACTCGTGCTATTCATTTTTTTACGAAAACCGTTTTGCTGTTTACATTGCTTATAATTCGATTTTTCATGAATACGCCAAACACATTGAGATTGACTGTCATTTGGTTCGTGAAAAATTTCAGTCTGATTTGATTCGCCTGCTACATACTCTAGCTCAATTTTAGCTTACTGATATTTTTACCAAACCCCTTGGCCATAATTCTCATCAATTCTTCTTTCACAAGTTGGGCATTATGGATTTTTATGCTCCAATTTGAGGGAGAGTGTTGGATTATTTCCTTGTATCATTAATTTTATTTTGATTTTATTTTTTAGTCTCTCTGTACAACATAAATATAACTCATGTATTATTTCATATTCAAATAATAAAAATATATGTTTGACTCATATTTTAACAATCTATATATATATATATATATAATGTTGATTTTTTGAAAATTTTCAATGAAAACCCTTGAATTTTATGTGTTATGAACTCATAAAAGCATAAACTTTGAGCCTAAAATGAGAGGACTCCAACCAATATTTTTGGAGTTTTGGAGTGGAAGATCGAACCTTAACACATAAGCTTCGATACGTTATAAATACAACGGTAACAATATTATATACGAATATAAATATTTTTGGAGATTAAATATTTATGTTAATTCTACAATAGTAATTATGAACGAGCAATAAACTTGTATACTAATAAACACCAATCATTTTCTGGAGTGTACTAATACTAACTAAAAATTAGATTGCAGCATACTAAAGTCAAGGGGATTGAAATGAGACATGCTCAAATGTATAACTATTTATCGAAAACAAATTATTTTGTTTCCATGTGAGACAAATATAATATTCTCACATGAGGGCTGGCAGGAAACAATTTTGACTTTATATATATATATATAAGATAAGATAATTTATGATAAAAGTGTGAGTATGGGTTCATCAGCATACGTGTGTGTGAAAAACCGAAGTATGCTCTTCAAAGGGGATAGCAAATCTGGTTTGACTTTTTTATTTTATTTTAAATAATGATATAATTTACTAGTTGATTCCATTTATATTAAAATTGTAGACTAGTAGATGAATTTTAAGCCAAGTTATAGCCTTTGACTTAAATATTAGAGATGCTTTTCTCTAAGGGAGTTGAAATTATATACTGTTTTATACAGTGCAGTTTGGTACTATTATTGATTTTTTATTTTTTTTAAATAATAAATAGATAAATAAGAAGTAGTTTATAAAAATTACGACAGTTATTTTTAAAATTTATTTGTAGATAGTTTATTCCAGTAATATTTAGTACAAATTTTGGTATCATAAAGTATTATTTTATTTTTATCCCTAAATAAATTTTGAGAAATGCTGTCACAATATTTATAAATTACTTAAGTTTATCACACTAATTATTTTTAAAAATAAATAAATAATTTCAATAACAGTACAAAATTGCACTGTCCAAAATAGTACGTAATTTCAACTCTCTCTAGGCATTCAATAATAAAAAAAAAAGTCATAAATTTACATCATCTTCGGGCACCAAAAAATTAATAATTTTAGGTTTAAATATGGGTTTCATTTTCTATACAAGACCCGTAGGTACAGGAAAAGTAAGAAAAAGTAACCCATGTTGACAAATATGGTAACTTGGGTGTTAAAATATAGTAACTGCCTT
>MKEJ01021049.1:0-17388 GCA_001753735.1 Embelia ribes | reverse complement strand
TTATGCATGGAATGATTTGAATTTTCTTAGAAGGTATACACAGGATTCCTGCAACAATCCGGGCATTTGTTTGCTTGTCTTGATTTTTTTGTACAATTTTGTGATATTGAATGACTTAAGGTTGGATCAGGTTTTTGGTGTGTGTTAGCGAGGAATTAGCGTTTGGATTAATTCTAGGGAAGTTGATTTGTCATGCTCTTGCTTTTCGTTGGCAAGTCGTGATTGTATGTGGTCATTTTGTTTGCCAAAAGCTAATTTGTTGGAGAAGTTATTAATGCGTATGTTGTAGACTAGATCTACTAAGACCATATCTCAGATCGACCCTTAGGATATTTCTGTATCTTTTATTTGTGGTTATAGTGTAGATATGCCTGTATATCTTTCTGCATATGTTTTATATGAACTTAATCAATTTTTTGCCCAAAAGGGGCATCCTTCAGAACCTTTTTAAATTTTTTTTCTGCAATATAAGTTTCTAATTGCTTTGTTCTAAAAGACTGAGTCTAGCTAATAATTGTTCCATTATTGTGAAATAAAGCAACTTACTGCACTAGCATTCTATGTATCGAAATGAAATTAATGTCATAGTCCACAAACCATGTTTGATCTAGGAACCTTAATAGGATCTTATTTCTACTTTCAGCAACCAGACATTTCATTTTACTGTTGTCACTTTCGAAGTATTGGGACATCTTGCTCCAAAAATTGAATATAGTGCGTACAACGGGTATTATATATATAATTGCTGCCCTGATCTTAGGTGGCAATTAAACTTTATTTACAAAATAGCACTGGGTTGCTTCTTTGGAACTCATTTAGCTTCCTTGGACCACATATAACATCAAAAAAACAATAGGAAAAGTAAAGAGCAAAATTCTCTCATGACATGATTTTAGACCTCTGGTTACAATTTTATATTTCGCGTAGTTGAATATTCCTGGAAACAGTTCAATTGGCAAAATATTACCAAAGCTGATTTTCTCCATTGTTCCAGATTGATCCAGCAAAATACAAGAGTACTAGTTCCGGATTTGGAATTTTGCTAAGAGAGCAAGGAGTGAGAGGTTTCTTCAGGGGTTGGGCGCCGACTTTACTCGGCTATAGCGCACAGGGTGCCTGCAAGTATGGGTTCTATGAATATTTCAAGAAGTACTACTCCGATATTGCTGGTCCAGAGTATGCAGCTAAATACAAAACACTAATTTACCTTGCCGGTTCTGCATCCGCTGAAGTAATTGCTGATGTGGCGCTCTGCCCCTTTGAAGCAGTGAAGGTTCGTGTTCAAACTCAACCTGGATTCGCCAGAGGTTTGTCCGACGGCCTTCCCAAGTTGGTCAAATCGGAGGGTGCTCTTGGGTAAGATCTCACTTTGAGCTATCACATTATTTAATCATGAATATTTTTTGAGAGTTTTAATAAATAATCCTAACTTATTTCAGGCTTTACAAAGGGTTAGTTCCTCTATGGGGACGACAGATTCCATGTAAGTCAAAAACCATTAACATTTCATATTCTATATGCATTGATTAACGTCAGAATTGATCTTTATTGAATCGCTTTAGACAATTCACCTTTGTTTTTTAATCTGAGTTGAAACCCCTTTTAGCCGCTCAATTAGTAACTTGACTTGAAGTTGGGTTATATTTTGACAGATACAATGATGAAGTTTACATCTTTTGAGACCATTGTGGAGCTCTTGTATAAGCATGTGATCCCAACCCCAAAAGACCAATGCAGCAACACTTTCCAGCTTGGGGTGAGCTTTGCTGGCGGATATGTTGCTGGAATATTATGTGCTGTTGTGTCTCATCCAGCCGATAACCTGGTCTCGTTTCTTAACAATTCCAAAGGAGCTACAGTTAGAGATGTGAGTTTAATACGCATATTGCACATATGTATTGAGACAGTTACATCACCTTTGTGGGAGACTTTTCAATCAGATTAATCGATCCTTTAACTTCTTTAATTTGCTCTGAACTTCTCATGTGAAACTCGAACTTAAATCTAGGAAATAGGTTACATCATACATGTCACTTGTTAGACGCCACCAAAAATTCTGGTCCCGAAGCAAATTTCTGGATTTGATAAGTTAAAAAGCTTGATTGCCACGTTTAGAAAGTTGGCATTGGGTACAAAAGTTAGGCACCGGGAAATGTAATGTACCATAACTTGGTAAGGGTAAATGCATACCTATAAGTTGATTCTAAGTGATCATGATGTATTTTTGCATGGTGCAGGCTGTGAAGAATCTGGGCATGTGGGGTTTGTTCACCCGTGGCCTTCCACTCCGTATTGTTATGATTGGAACCCTAACAGGAGCACAATGGGGTATATACGACAGTTTCAAAGTTTTTCTAGGACTGTAAGTCACGGCTTTCCATTGTTCCACTTGTTTATTTTAATTTCTTGCTCTGCGTTATTGCTGCTACTGAACTTAGTGCCTTGTTTTGATTCTCTTTTATTTCCGGAATGCTCTTAATAGGCAAACTACTGGTGGTGTTACTCCTCTTCCTAACACTGTGCCTGCGAAGATATGAAGTTAATTTGAAAATTATGGACAACGATAGTGAGGGTTGCTGCTCCTCTGAAGGTCAATAACTTCAGATTTTTGTGCCTTACAGTTAGAATTTGATATGGAAATACTTGTGTATGATTATTTGGAAGATGATTATGTTTCGTCTTCTACCATAAAAATATGTTTGATTCATATATATGTATTGAGTATAAGCAGAATTTCATTTTTCTTTCTTTAAATTATGTTTCCAATTTCAACTATTACTGTTGACATGTACAAATATTATAGATGTGTGAGGATAAAAAATGGGCTCTTTTGACCAAATAATGCCTCAACTGTTGAACACTACTGCTCTACCTTCATAATAGGCAAAAAAAACTTGATAACTTGGGCCTAGCATTGATCTAACGGTAAATAACTGGGCAAAGTGCATGGAGTTATGTACTTATCTCTTATTAATACAAAAGTTGAACTTTGTGTTATTTTTGCTCTAATCGCAATAAGTAGGTGCATAATTTTTATTAAAAATTTAATAATTTTCATGTAATTTTATAAGATTGGAGCTCATAAAAATTATTAATTTTATATTATTTTTTTATGTGAAATATATATAATATTTTTTTTTAATTATTGGGTGAGTTTTAAAGCTCGTAATGTGAGATTCAAAATAGTATATTATATTGTCAAAATTATAAAACGATGTGAATGAAAATTGGTTTCAAATTGAGGTGTTCAAAAGAGATTAAAATGTGGTGTAAACGCTGTGGAAATTATTCCATATCGACTAGGCAATTTTCTTCTATTATATAAATATAATAACATGTGCTACTAAATGTATAATCTAGTATGACACATAGACATGGGTGTGGCTGAATAACCCTATCTGCATGGCATGTTAGACGTGTCCAGTTTTGGGATTGGGTTAGGGTGGTTAGGGTCGGGGTCCGAGGTCATGGATAACCACTTGCCATATTATGGCCGAATAACCCCCATCCAGTTTATTATTATTGTAAACATATTCAGAAATTATTATTTGATAAAATCAGAACTAACAATCTTACCCCCCACATTATTCATGAACACGAATATTGATACAGAATATTTTTTAGGAACACATGTACCTTCTACTTGAGATATAAGAAACCATTACACTAAACCGCATGGCATATTGTGCATTTTTAGCTATGAGAAATGTTTACTTAGTTGTTTTTGTTAACTCCGCAATTTTGATGAAAATTGTCACTCCTATTTTTTGCTAAATTCACACTTAACATGTATAATCCTTTATGGAGTATGTTGTAATCAATCTCCAAAAGAGCAGCACATATTTGTTGCAAACTTAAAGGGAAAGGGTCACACCATGTTGCTTTACCACATCGCTACAATTAAGACATGCCATTAATAAGTATCGCACCTGATAAAAACCGTTATCCAAGGGATATCACGTTAGCTCGTACATATCAACAAGAAATAAATAAGAGAACTAATATAAGATAATGGGCTCAGTAGTTAACGGGTTAAGTCTATTAGTTGTGTATAAATTCCAAATGTGTATTTTATTCTCATGTAAGTGCATTTTGGTTCATTTTTTTGTAAGATGGCATTGATAGTTGTATAGCAAGGAGCTGAAATCATAGATGCAAAAATGACAAGACGATTAGGGTTATCTTCAGAAATCATGATTTAGACGCAATATAGTTGGAATGACATAATATACATGCACATATGTGGTGTAATCTTAATGCGTAATCTATATTTGCTTGAATGTTGGATCGAGCCACATGCCATCTTCCCCCTCAATGTCTCTTCAATAGTTGCTGAACTGAAAAAAAAGAGGCAGAAAATGATATGGAAAACTAAAACAGGAAATACGAGTTAAAAATATAAAAAAATAAAAAGAAACGTAGATATGGTTCTAACTATTTTTGGTTACGATTCAAAAGTGTATGACAAACGTATAGAAAATGATAAGAACTATTTGTAATTCTTTAATTTAATATTCTAAAATTTTACTCAAATTTGTAAGTGCCATAATATTTATACTTTTATACCAAAATTTCGACACTTTGATGAATTGACTAATTAATAAATTAATCGTTACTAAAACAATAAAAATAAAATAATTATTTAATCATAAAAGTACTAACAAAACTAATTCTTATAATAATTTTATTTATTTTTTAATGAAAATTATTTCTACCAACTTCCAACAAGTTCTCAAGAAGTTTGATTTTGAATTTCCTCATAGTATTTTGAATATTTTTAACTTGTTTTTCTTGAGTTTTTCATGCTTATTACTAATTGTTCTTCAAGCGATTCAGAATCATTTTCTACGCATACACTCGTATGAAAACGCGTCTCCAAAGAATACGTTTATCACTTTGGAGGTGAGTTTCAGGTCACTATGGTCTCTCAACAAGTTTCTATGCTACTGTGTTGTATAATTGTATGGGCTGTCTCTTCAACCCATGTCCCACTACCAAAGCAAAAGTACATGTCATTTTTAATTAGAAATGTGACTTTTGAATTACTTTTCCAATTTTAATTTTCTACAATTAACAAGCATCAGAAAATGTTAGTGCAAGAAAATGTTCATTTGTTCTTAGAAAAATCCGAGTTGAAACAGGCCAAAGATTTTTCGCGAATACTATAAAAAAAAAATTTCAACCATTGATGAGAAGAAATTAATAATATTTAGCGCATGAGTATAATCAAATAAAAATATTCACAATAATAAACCTTATAACCTTGAATTTGAGCCAAAGCAAATTTACTCATGGTTTGGTTAAGATGGATTGGAAATCCAATCATGCATTTTTTATTTTCAAAAAGAGTCAAACTATAAAGTAATTCCAACCATATCTTTTATTTCATCTGTACCTTGTCATGTCTTCCATTAACAAACAAAAACAACTCTATAATTAATATTCCTCTTCACATGCATATAAATAACCCAAAACCGCAAACTTAACCAATAAAAAATCGCCATGTCAGCTCCCCTCCGACAGTGCCTGTCGATATGTACATATATATATGTATCTTCATGTTAATCTTAATCCCTAGGATGCAAAATCCAAAGAAATCCAGTTGTGTAGCTACAGTGCGGATAAAAAATTCTCTCTGTTCCCATAATTTTAAATTAAAACAATAATAGTTCCAAAACTTTGAAAAAGTGACAAAATCAGTCCCCATTACGACAACAGCCATTTCAATAGTAATAAAATTATACATCTGACTAATACATTAGTTATTTTAAGTCATCATTTATTTGCGGGCAAATCAATTTTTTGAAGATTCTTTATGAATTATGAGTAGATTTACTACTTTGAGCATTTTGGTTTTCCAATATTCCAAAAACTACAGAAAGTACCAAATACAAAACTTTTGGGGATCCAATTCGTCACTTTCTCAAAATAACGTAACTGTACTGTTGTAATTTTAACTGTAGGGACCAAAAAGAATTTTGAATAGAACCATGACGATCATTCCCCCTAATCCGGTGACCACGTCATTAAAAAGTCCAATTAACCAAAGCTCTTACGTGTCCAGCTCTCATTCGCTATAAATCCTCGTCTGCCTGTGGGACCTACTCAACTTTCTGGACAAATCATTGAGCACCTGCCACGTGGCGTCGCCTTCTTTCAAGTGGTCGTTGAAGAGTAGGGCCCGCTTCACCGCCGGGTCCATGAGATTCCTTTGGATGGCGGACAAATTTGTAGCTGCCACGTGTTCCAAAATGGGTCCCAGCTTCCAGACGTCTTTCTCGGCAACCGTGATGGAGATTTCCGGCCACCTTACGGCCGAGGGGAAGGGCAACCGGATGCCATCAGCTATGATGACAGGCACACATCCTAAAGCGACGGATTCGACTAGCCTTGGGCTCCATGGGGCCCACCCGAGGGGGCAAAGGCAGAAGATGGAACGGGCTATCTCGGATTGGTAACTGGCAAATCGCACTCTCTTAAGGTAGAACTTCGGATCACCATTGTACTTTTGCCATATGACCGTCCTCACCCGCCTGAAAACAGGGAGATAAAAATACAAATACAAGTCGAAGTTAATTTGGTTATTTGGAAAAAAGTAAGGTGTTCTAATAAACCCTTCCAACCTATTCTAGTTGAATGGATTTGCCTTTTAATGTAGTTATCAACCATCACCTACGTATAAATGTATTTAAAATCGCGAGTTTATTAGTGACATATATGCATATAAGTTGAAATAGACATTCCATATAAAATGCACCCTTTTATTTACAAGTCACAGATTTTGCCAAATTATGAAAAGTAAAACTGTAGTGTGAGAATTATTGAGGGCAAACATATGAGCACCACCATAGGCGGGACCCAAGCGGCAGGGAGGTGCCGTGTTTAACCTTGGAACTTTATATGAAATTTATAAGTAAAATTAGAAAATTTTCAAGCATCGCCTTTACACGTCCCTCTTGGAAAAAAATAAAAGTCATTCTATATATATTACATGGGATTGGCACCCTCAACATAGAAATCCGGATTCGCGACTGTACCATACCATCCAAACTATGCAAACGGAATGCGGTAAAATGTGGATGGTGCAAGATAAGAATCGGGATTTATATTTCCATATTGATAGGAGAAAAATAAGGGTTGCGAAAATTTACTTGCTGTAATAGCGTCCACTGACGTTCTTGGGGTGGAGTTCCATTTTGCCCCTGAAAAAGGCAAAAATGTCTCTCCGGCCCTTAGCCAGAGACTTCTGGAGGGTTGTCCTTATGCTTTCAGGCGAGATATACGGAGGTATCACAATGTTATCAACTTCTTGACAAGGATGTTTATAAGTCACACCAAATGTCTGTAATATGATTGAGTTCTTCAAAAACTTCGGCACCCCATCTGCGATCGCCACATCCTCCTATTCAAAAAGCACACAACCCAAATCAAAATTTTGTTTTCAAATGTTTCGAAGATGTATTATGCTCTTCTCAAGCCTTTCTCTACTTTCTTGTAACAAAAAAAATGGTTCACAAGATGAAATTTGATGTAGAAAAATAGAAGTAATCAAACTTAGGAGGTCGCATCAGTTCATAAGTACCCACAATGACGACTTTCTCAAAAGAGTTACGAAAGGTTATAAATTTTACAAGTGCTTCAAAAATTAGAAAACGCAATCGAAACATACAAGTTGCATTTGATGACGTTGCAAAAACATGCGTTTCAGAAAATTATAAGAAACCAAACTACTACAACTTTTCTAAAGTTTATCCCAATGGGCTCATTTTGTTGTGCCATTAATAAAAGTATATTTAACGAGTAAAAAGAATATTTTTTAGTATAATAAATTTAAGTATTATAAATACAGTTAAAAAGATATATACCAATGTGTGGAAACAAGACCCGAAATCATGAGAAGCGACAAACACATGATCAGACCCATTACTCCGATTCCAAAACGGAAGCTCCAATGAAACCAAATCAATCGCGGACTTAATAAGAGACCGAGCATGACCTATCGCTGGGAACCCATTAATGGTGCTGAAATTACACGAAACATAAACTGGGACGAAGAAGATATCGGCCTCGTTCGGATCAAGTGTCCTGACATTGCTATTCAACAGAGCTTTGTGTATAGCCACCTCAGATGCAAATAGATGGTTGCTACATCTCTCATTTGATAGCCAGTCGCTATTGTATTTTGGGGGTAAGTCGTATATATACACCTTCAAGTCGTTAAATAATCCTATAATAACCAAAAAATAATAAATAAAAATGGCCATGGTTAAGTGTATATTTATATTATAAAGGTTTCCGTATAATTAGATAATATATTTTTTAAGAATATTTTAAATTATAATAATTTAATATTTAAATATAATAAAAATATTAAATTTATATTTTTAAATAAAAATAAAATAAAATTAGTTTTTTATTATATAAATTTATTATATTTTAAAATTTTATTAATAAACGTGCAATAACTTGAGTACTTGTCAATGAAAGGTTAAAAAAAAGACTTCTTACTAGTTTTCAATCGGGGTAGTCAACTTCTTTGTTTCTGCATACATATTTATTTTTTTAACAACCATATTTGTTTTCTTTAATTCCAATTTGCGTTCAATTTGGGCAAGTCAACTTCTTTTGTCTATGGAAGAGAAATTGCTTGTAGCATATAATTTTAACAAAACTTTTTTTTTCTTTCTAATTCCAGTTCGTGCTTAGCGCTTGTTTAGTTACGGCTTATAATAAATAAATCTTATAAGCTCTTTTAGATTATGAAAAAATTTAGATAACGTTTCGTTTGAGCTTGTATTTATTAACTTGTACGGGTCAAATAAAAAAAAAAATAAAAGTTTGAGTCTAAATTATTGTGTTAACATTATTTCTACCTTTAAATTATTGTGTTAACATTATTTCTACCTTTTCTCAATTCAAAAAATTCAAACTTTTGTGCTTGAAAGTTCCTAAAAAAAAAAATAAAAAAATCTATAGTTTTTAATTACCAAAGTATTTTCACGAAAACCAATTCTGAAAGGAGTTTTTGCAAAGTTTTTATTTTAAGAAACTTAAATAACTATCAAAGGAAGCCAAAAAATAAATAAATAAATAAAAGCAAAAGAAATATGGTAATACCTTGATGGGAAGAGAGTTCTTTAGATACGGTGCCATTGAAGGACTCCACCAAGGCACGGGAGGCAAGGTTGTGTTTAGAAACAGAAACTCTGTTTTTAGAAACAGAGGATTTGCTGGGTTGGGGATTTTGAGAAACAAAAAGAGAAGTGAAAAAATAGCAAGATAGAGAAACCCACAGGACCCATTTGAAGCAGCATCTATACCGATAATTCCCCTTCTCAATTTGCCTTTTATGCTGAAAAATCCTCATTTTTTTCTCACATAGAAACATATGATCAAATCCCCTGTTTTGAGCTCTGTTTCGATATATTGGAGTGGTTGTTGAGATGAGGCTTTCGATTTTTGGTGGGATTAAATTACTGATTGGAGTGGAGATTAAGAAACAGGGGATTGGGTTTGAAGTGATGGGTTTGGTGATGGTTCGTTGTTCCGTCTAAAATAAATGATAATTTTGGGAGAAAAAAAAATATTTTTTAAACGTTTGTTTTTCGAAAAATGACAGCTTGGTTGAAAAATGAATTAGTGAAATTTTGTCAGAGTTTATTTAATTTTGTTATGCGGTTTGGTTTGCGTTGCTTTCAATAAACATTTAATCGAGAGAGAGAGAGAGAGAGAGAGATAGAGATTCAGGCGGTAACATTATGGAGATGCAGAAGGACCACCATAACCTTTGAAAATGTTAAATAAGGAAAAGACCATAATTGCCCTGCTTTTATTATTTTATTTATAAGATGGATTAAAAATTAATGCTATAATAGCAGATTATCCATAATGCTCAATTTCTGATCGTACATGTCTTAGTCTAATCTCAATTAAAGGCTCACTTGATATGGTTGTGGAACTCTTCTTAAATGGACACTATTTGATGACCTACTCCTGTGTGTGGTGAAATTAGAAATTATAATATGAAAACAAATAAAATTGTCAAATTTGATATCATTGAGATTTTGGAGCTCAAATATTCTAGTGCATAATTTCCCAATTACATAAAAAAAAAATAAAAAATGAAACATTCTATTTGTTGGGTTTGACTTGTGGAATCACATCCAATTAAGCCACTTGCAAATGGATTCGACAGTCCAATAGAACTAAATATGTTTTGATTTTTTTCTCAAAGATTATCAACTTTGGAAAAAGATAATATAAGTGTATTATAATAATAACTCGCAAGTCAGAATCTCATATATATTTTTGGGCCAAAATTTTAATAAAATTAACTTTCAAAAAATATAAATGATTCTTAATAAATAATACATATTTCAAACGTAAAAATATAATTATTTAATATTATAATTATACAATTATCTACATTTTCAACATACTAGCTTTGTTATATATAAAGATAAAAATTTAAGATTATTGTGTTTCGTAATATAACATTTATTTTGTTAGATGTGAAATACTATTACGAGTTATTTACACTTGTTGAATGTTAATTTAAAAAAAAAAAACCAAAAATACTAAGGGGTGGCACAATTAAAATGATAGAGGATCCAGACTCATAACTTGCTAGTAAATACTTCAAATTTTGAAATTTTAACAAAAGGATATTTAAAATAATTTGTAAGATCTCTTCTGGTTTGGAAACAAAAACTTAAGGCAAGGGGAAGCCAGACTCTCCCTGGTTTGCAGTCTCCCGCACTGCTAATTGCATGGCTGTTTGATTTGATCTTATTGGACCTAAGGGCTACCATATATCTTCAAAGAAAAACAAAAACAAAAAAAAAAAAAGCGAGAATAAAACAAGTGGCAAACGGTGAAATGTAGGCTGTTGAATGGGAGTCATGTATTAATGAAACGGAGAAGGTCTCTGGATAGGTGGAGAGCAACCGGAGAGTTGCAAGAGATCGCCCGAGTTGGACAAAGGGAAACTCAAATTTTGATTCTACAGGATTAATTCCTTTCCCTAAACTTTACATAAATTGATCCATTGTAGTTAGGAACAGAGAGTTAATTACTCGAATACAAAAAAAAAAAAAAACAAAAAATTATAAAATAAAACTAAAATTTAGATTATCCACAAATCTAAAAATTAATAATGATGGGTCACTAATTCAGACCCACTTTTCATAGGCATTAACATTTTTGTACGGTGGATTGGAGAGAGAGTAAGGATGCGGTGGAGAATGAGAAGAGAGATGGAGTTTCCAATTTTTCTAATTTCGAGAAGTCGGACACAACTCCAAGAAAAGGAGGTAGAATGTCGGAACAACGGTCGCTACATCTGTTCCAGCTGAGGATATATTGATTCTGAAAGCCGATTTATTTGCTCGGCGTTGGTGTATTATACATTTTGACTGTTGGATATTTCATTTGGGATGCAACAGTGTTGAATGGGGCAGTCTCTTAGATTGCAATAAAAGAGTAGTCTGGCACACTCTGTTCAAAACGTAAACCCCCCCAAAAAAAACATTAAAGTGGTTCATTTTATATCTTCTGGTTTGGAAAATAGTAGTTGTAATTAACTAATTAGTTGAGTTGTGAAGAATTAAAAACGCATACTACTAATAAATACAGAAGCACACTATATCAAGTTTGTGGATTGTTGCTGTCTTTATTTTCGGGTAGAGACCCATTGAACTCTGTGAATTTTCACACTAGAGTTGTTATTTTTTGTTTTCAAATAATAAAATATTCAAATTTATTCAATAATCCATCTGTCAATTTTGTTCAGTCTGCTTGAATTGAAAAACTAGAGATTGGAGGGGAGTGATTTTATTTTTGCAAGGGGGTAAATATACAGTTGATAATTGGTTGTATTTAAAAGTAAGAAAAAAAATATAATATTGACAAAATAATTTTGATATTTTTTCCAAAAAAACAGGCTTTGTTACTAAGTATATTACTATTATTTATTTCAACAAAAAAATAGCATGCCCTTTTCGTTTTCTATCACTCACGTCTTTAATACCTAACAATATTAATTAAAATTATATTTTTTTCAGCATAATAAAAAAATGTATTCTTCAGTGTTTATAGCATACAAGAAAAGAATCTCAAACTTTATTATATTTTTCAGCTCGGTCTCTCTAGCATGACTAGTTCGGCAGAGACATGTCAAACATTTTGGTCATACATAATAATGATAGCACAAGTTCCGTGTGGAATAAGATTAGTAATTCAAAGGCCACCCACAACACACAAATCAAATATTCCAAAATTAATGTGTCATTGGCAAATCATAGTGGAACACTTGCTAATTAAACTCCATGAAAGTTCCACTAATAAAAAGTCGTTATTGCGTAGTGATTAAGTAATACAAGGCAAGCCTACCTACGGTATATATGTGATCCTATATATAGACATTACGCAGCGAAAGTGAGCACAACACTTATGGCTTCTTGATTGTCACTTATTTAAAAAGTCTTAAAAATGATTTAATAACTTTATCATTTTGATTAAATTAATTACAGATAGATGGCGCTACTAAGGGAGTGGAATTTATAAGTGTTAATATTCATTCGGTCCACAAATAATTGTTGCATTTATGCTTATCCAAAAACTTTGTGCATTTCTTATTTTTCAGATTTTAATAATTGCAAAATTTGATGAATTGCCACTGTCAACTTTTATCATAAATAGAAAAATAATAATACAAAATTTTTTAGGAGTGAATTTAGGCATTTATGCTTTATTCAAAATTTGAAACTCATTTTTTGACTTTTTCCTAAAAATACATGCTAATCAAATTATACAAATAATGCACCAATAATATGTGGACGAAGAAAGTAATACTTACAAGGGCGTGCAAATATATAGAACTTTTGAATGAAAATGGAAAAGATAAATAATTTATGTTTCTTCACTTCCACTTCAATTGTTATTTTTCTGTCTGTTAACTGATCTATCATTGAGTCATGAGGAATCTACTGTACGAGGAATATCAGTGAACTAGATTAAATCTCCTCATGATGCTCTAATTTAGCTTATAGATTGTATTCTAAGCTCAAGATCCACCTTACTAACATAGAATCAAAGAATTACTAGATCTGCTCCATTGAAATAGGAATGGAATGGGGTTATAAACTTATAATCTATAATCTGATCAACGATACCAAATTAAAATTGATGTCAACCCATGGAAGAAAGGGCTCACTAAGCTTTGTAACCTCGGAATAGTAATTTGGGTAAGGTTTCTAAAATTACACAATCCTCTTTGTGTTACGTGTCCATATCACTTTGCCACAAAATTTTTGGAACCAAAAGTAGAAGTCAGCTTAAGTCACATAAATGATGCATAAAATTACTAAAATACCTCTTAATTAGCAGCCACTTTAAAATGTTTTAATTTCTTAAAAATATATTTTTTACTTACATATATAAATAAACCTTTTTTTTTTCCATATTGAACCATATTTTTTCGAATATTAGCCTCAAAATTAATAAAATAGGGTAAAAAAAGTGAGTGGTAATATGATTTTTCACATCTACGTCAAACTTATAATATGATTTTGGGAAAATTGTAATTTCAGATGCTTCAGGAATATTCAAAGATATTCAAAAGCTCGAGGGGGCAAAGTATAAATTACCATAATAATTTTGTGAACCGGGTGAGATCAAGTTTTTTTATTATTCCGGCCATGGAACTACAAAATAAATATTTTCGTTAATAGAATCTGTAAAAAATTTCAACATGATACAAAAATTAAATCACGTGATAGAATTTTGTAAAGCAATTTGACTATATATAGAGAAGGGTTGACAGTGCAACGCCATAGGATATAAAAGACGTAAGGCCACCCCATTTCGGATCTAACTTTACAAATAAACATTACGGTTTCGAGTCAACAACTAATGTATTTTCAGGGGAGACACTTATCTTTCGTGTACAAACAACTCTTTCAACGATCACTTACAATAGCAAAAATAGAGCCTGAAGAGATTATTGCCCAAAGATATATGTTCAACCGGGCGTTCTAATTAAAATCCCCTTTCAAGGGCAGTGAACAATCACTGTACGTTGAGAGATTTTCTCCAATTCATGCTAGAAGAGGAGGATAGCGGACGGATAGCATTTAAAGGGATAATATGAAACATTTGGACTTATTCGCGTTTGATTTCAGTACAATAGAATTCTAGCATTGCATTTTCAACGGCCCTTGGATATTCGCAAATAATGAAAGAGAGTTCCCGTTCTTCAAAAAAAATATCCCGTTCAATTTATGAAAATATTTTTTTAATAAATATGTATGATACAAATAAATAGCAAGGATTAAATGCAATATTATGACACATATACATTAGTGAGCAAGCTTTGAGTACGAAAAGAAGTGAGGGAAACCACACTTGTACAGGTCAACTAATTTGGTGGCAATGAAGTGTAAGTGGTCCATTTGGTCCTCTTCATTTTTGGGTTAATAAAATTCTTATCATGGATGACCACAGACCAATATCCACTTCCTTGATAAGGTACTCATGTCAATCCTATACAAGAATGTGTGGGCTATTTTTTGGGGGGGTTGTTGTTGCAAAAGCAACTACACTACTAAAAAGTTGTAAAAGTGTCATAACATGGGTTGGTGGATTTTTTTTTTAACAAAGGTTTTGGATTTTTGTATAAGATGGTCCTGTTTTATTCATAGGTTTTGAGTTTTGTGCAAGTACATGCTTTGGCAAATTAACGTAGAGAAAACATAATGTGCAACTACGTATTGTTTCGAGACGGAATTAGACTTGGAACCAGGAGATCATAAAGCTCCCCTATACAGTAAATTAAAATCTCACGAAAGAAATCTTTTATTTGTAAAGTACCACAGATAAAACTAATTTGGACCGTCTAATGATTATGAAATTGTAGCTACTTGTCAAATAAGGACGTTTGCCGCTTCTTCGGCGCAGAATAGTCTGATTTGGACTATGGTGTAGACCCAATGACTCTTTAATGGATCAGGCATCATTTCTTATTGGATCAAATGGATCCATTATGGCTACGCCGGCCGTGGAAAGAGATGATCAAATGTCTTTTAATTGTATTGGCAAAATTTTGACCGCAGTAATTTTAAGACAATGAACTATCTGAGGCAGTAAACCTTTTCACGTTGGTAATGAGATGAGTTGTGTGTCATGCCTATCTTTACTATTTTATTAAATAAAACTTTACAACAAATCCAACGTGTACTGGTTTACATAACAAATAGCACCCGACCCTAGCACTAAATGAATCTATCGGGAATGCCCTTTCGCTCAAATACTATAAAAGTAGAAATGAGTCGAGTCAGGGTTGGTTTTTCAATGTCCTTTTGATAAATTTGTTATGGTTATCCATTAGGTGGCTCAGATGATAAGATTTATGTTTTGATTAGTTCAATGATAAATACGGTTAGGATAAGAGTTTGTTGGGATTTGCATTAATATTTTGATACCATCTAATCTTATTCTTGATGGTAGAAGAACCGAAGTTTAAAATAACAGTTTTACTATAAATATCATACATAAATCAGAATAGTAAAAGCTAAAAATACCAATCTATACCCTCTCCATATTTGTTACCGTGAGATTCATGATATTAGAGAGGTTATAGTAACAATAATATCATGATTAGAGGTAAATATTCTGGATTTGAGCATGTAAATTGCTTACAAAATAACCCCGAAGTCAAACTTTATTGTCTACAAAACAAATAGGTGTTGTATTGAACTACACGTTAATAAAAAATATTTCCTATGATTGCACAATTGTTTACTTAAATATAAAGTATATATTTATTATAAAATTGTATACATAAACATAATAAGTTTTTAAAAATATACGAAATGACGAACTGCATAGTAATGAATGTTGTTACCGATGTAGTGAAATAATAATTTCTGAATATATTAACAATAATAATAAATTAGAAATAACATAAATTTTATTTCATCAACAAATATTTAAATTACAATTAACTGTAATGGAAAAAAATAAATTACAACATTGCAATTGAATTTACCACAAATTTCAAACGAGACCACATAATTTCGTGTCCCCTTAAACGTAACTTGCCTGCCACTTACTTGTTTCCTGGATAAGGACAATGACGCGTCTAACGCACTATGCGCAACCAGCTACAAGGCCCCAAGCCCAGCCCCTCCCTAGACAGACGACGTGCGCGCATGTATTACTTCCACCTATATTTGCATATGTCGCACTAGATTACAACTCTAATAACGCATGTTATTGTATATATACAATATAAGAAATATTTATCTAGTCAATGTGGGATAATTCGGATAAGATTTAGACATACCACTTTAATTCCATTTGAACACCTTACTTTGAAGTCAATCACACTGTTTTATGGTTTTGACGATGTAACATACTGTTTCGAAACTTTCATTACGAACTTTACAATTCACCCAAGAGCGGATAAAAAATATTATGTATGCTCCAAAAAAATATTTCAAATTTAGTAATTTTCATGAGTTT
Organism: Embelia ribes; assembly: GCA_001753735.1. Classification (NCBI taxonomy): domain Eukaryota; kingdom Viridiplantae; phylum Streptophyta; class Magnoliopsida; order Ericales; family Primulaceae; genus Embelia; species Embelia ribes. The sequence continues at coordinate 867 of MKEJ01021049.1, read as the reverse complement.
CATTCTAATAAAATCACATGAAAATCGTACATTTTCTAATAATTTTTAGGTAAAATTGGCTACTGGAGTCATAATTGGATTGAAAGAGCAAACTTGATGAAAATATCTTTTTCTAGTACCGTTAAATTTTTAATGGAGCTAATTGTCAGATTTTATTTTTTTCGATTACAACTGCATGAAAAAAATTTACACTCATAAATAAAATAGGAGATTGATGTTTTATTATTTGAGTGGATCATAACGCTTCGCTGTAAATTCATAGTCTTTGTCTATGTTTTATAAGAATACATTTTTAAATTACGATGCTCTGTTGCTTCCTCCCTCGTAATTATTCCTGCTCACCCAATTAGTATAATATATCATTTCAATTTTTTTATTAAGTGTACACCGACAAACCTATTGTCCTTCCTATGTGATAACAAATACACCATGAAATTTTAATAGGCAGTAATAGTGGATCATAGCACCATGAAATTTTAATTTAACTTTTCACAAAATTCTTTTTGTATAAGTGATATTTTCGTTCTCAATCCCCACTTCTACTTTTAATTTTATCATTTTTTAAACTATAAATATGATATTCTAATGCATCCACTCCCACCCTCGTTTTTGTTATCATTGTTCAAATCCGTGACTTAGTTTCATCTTCAAAGCCAAGCTAGTGAAATGCAATAATAATAAATACCCAAAGAACAAACATATGTATCTGATATTTACCCATTTTACCCTTTCGAATGCTATTTATTCCTTAATTAAACTACTATTTTGAAGGAATAAGAATGCCTAGACACTTTTTATAAAAATGTAAGACAAATGATTAAACTTTGAGCCATAAAAGTAAAATTTTCAAATAAAATTTAAAAATTT